>JAHBMJ010000349.1:0-28585 GCA_018398765.1 Chromera velia | reverse complement strand
GGGGGGGGGGGGATGAAACCGAAGGATCTCGCGTCTCTTCTCCCCTCTGGAACTGTCGCTTGGGATACAGGCACGATGCAAAGGGAGCCGGGGTCTGGTGACTCTAGGGGGGGAAGGGGGGGGTGATCAGGCATCTCGTCGTCGTCGTCCTCCTCCTCCTCGTTGTCGGAAGGACTCGGCGCTGAAACCCCCCGTGTGAGTGAGAGAGGTTGCAGATCCCCGAGGCGGGGAAGGGAAAGAGAGAGACGAGGCATTTGAGGGTGGCGAATCGCAGGGTGGAGAGGCACCTCCTCTTCCCCCCCCCTCTTCATCTGGGAGACAGAGACGCCGTCTCCTCCCTCCATTCCGTCTCTGTCCCCAGTCCTCCACCCGTCTCTCTCCACCCGCCCCATTCCGTCTACATCCCTGTCCATCCATCCCTCTCCACCACCCCTCATCAATGCCCCCCTATGGCCGTTGGCCCCTCCCAATCCGTTCCCGTCTCCCCTCAGACAGCCGTCTCTGTCCCCAGTCATCCATCCGTCTCCACCCGGAGGAGGAGACGGCGGAGGAGGAGACGGGTTGGGAGGGGGCCTCCTCTGAGTCATCCAGTCGTTCCCCGGGCCGTTCCCCCTCATCGACCCGTCTCCGTCCCCTGACTCACCCCTACCATCCATCAGGGCGTCTTCCTCGCGGCCCTCATGGCCGTCTCCCCTCAGCCTCTTTGGGAGGGGACGGCCGGCAACCTCGTCGGCGATGCATCGGCTTCCTCCGTCTCTGTCTCTGTCTCTGTCTGTACCGTTCCACCCTGCCACAGGGCAGGACGGGAAAGCCTGAGCCCCCCATACATCCCACCCTGGCACAGGGAACGACTCTGGCACGGGGGGAGGGGCGAAGACGCAAAGCCCGAGAGCTTCCCAGTTCCGCATCACGAAGGCGCGCTTCCAATTGATGAGGGCCACAAAGTGGAGCAAGGAGGTGGAAATATCCAGGAACTTGTACTGAGGAAACGTCTGGGGAACGCAGCGAAGAAGGTCCCCCATGCTCTTGATCTGCACAGAAGAAAGCATCATGCGGAGAGACGATGTATGGATTAGGAGCACCGTAGTGAAAGTTCATCCACATTCAGGTGATGAACCCAGAGACAGCGACACACACACACACACACACACACACACACACATTCACTCTCGTCCTCTCTCACACAAAACACAAAATTGGATAAAAAGCGGAAGCACGCCTCCACACCCGTCTGCTTCCTCACCCGTCTATGCACACACATGCACTCCCACTGAGCTACTCGCACTTACGTCTGCGGCCTGCATCTTCGTGAGGAGCTCGTCGCGTTCCTCCGGAGTCTGCCGCTTAAAAATCGCCTCAACAGCGTCAGCATTCACAGGCTGCGCATCACACAGGACGAATGGAGGAAAGGACTCTTCTGCAGCTAACATCTTCCTTCCTGTATTAAATTAATTCACATGCACACCGCTGCTTGGAGAGATTGAGATGGGATCCTCGCCCCTGGGATCTTGCCTGGGCGTCCTGTCAGTGCACTTGATCGCATGCAGAAACCTTCTTTGCAAAACACTCGACGCACTCGACAGCTTGCGTGCGCGTCTCTTGCCCGAATCGCTCGTCCTTCACTTCTCTCGCGCTCCCTGTTCTGTCATGTTCTGTCTGCTCTGCAATGCTCTGCATGGCCGTCTCCGGCCATGACATCGCAGCATGCCCCGGCATGCACGATCATGCACGCGTATATATAGCGCGCGTGCATGCGCGTGCACGCGAAGGCCGCACGATGCCGCACGGCCGGGGCCCGCGGCCTCCGGGGAGGATGCTGAAGATTGTCAGATCTGAAGTGTGGAACGGGATGAAGCGGGCTCTTATATAGTACAAACCGTGTTGTAGCATGTTGTAGCAGGGTCGTCAGTCATGTAGACGGTTTGAAACGAAGGCAGGGACATAAAGAATAGCCCAGAAGAGTGCACGAGTGACCTGAATGCCCATTGAATGCAACACAGAAAGGTCTGCCCCGAATCTGACAGCTCGCTCAACAACGGTCCTTGCAAAGATCCCGCTGCCACGAATCCTCATCGATCGATCGATCGGTCGGTCAATCGAATTGCATCAATTAAGAGAGTAAACGGATCAAGCACACAGTCAGATCGAGGAGGGCACATGCAGGACGACAATCCCCCTGCACGCGCCCTGGCTGACGCGCCGGAGAATTCTATTGAGGGTCACATGAATCGTTTGCGAAGAAGCATAGAGGAAGCAGCAGAACGAGACCGCAGGAGTGAGGAATGGGCCAGACAGTTCCGTTTGGAACAGGAGAGGATGAGAGCGCAGCAGGAAAATTTCGAGCGGCTTCTGGCGGAACACCGAGCCCGACTTGATCAACACTTTTACCTGGTCCGCTGTGGCCCAGACAGCACCGTCACGGGATGGGGGGACGCCACTTCTGCCTTCTCCTTTCCGGCTTCGGAAGTCGCCAGCATTCAGGGGGAGGGGGGGGATGAGGGGGAAGGGGAGGGGGAGGGGGTGGGGGAGGAGAATACGGAGGGACCCGGCGGTGAAAAAACAAAACAACAGCAATTGCTGCCGGACGGAGCGTTAGTGGGTGCGTCCTATTTGGAGAAGGTGCAAACAATCGTGAAGCTGTGCGACATGCTGGAAAATATGTGTCCCTCAGACAACCCCAGGCCTAGGGAAGAGAGGGAAGAGAGAGACATCAGCTTGCAGGCGGCACATCCCGACGCAAATGTCGCTCCTGTCAGTCAGAGCGTTGCCCTGCAGTTCGGTGAGTAAAGCTTTTCGTTTGCATGTCGGGAGACTCTCTCTGAGGGAAAAGAAGAATGACGAAGGAGGATGAAACAACGAGAGAATCTGCCTGCCCATTTGTCAGTCCGTCTTTTCGTCCTTCAATCTTTCTGATTGTGACTGACGGACGAACGGACGGACGGACTGTCTGTGTGATGGAAAAAGAAAGAAACCATACAGTCTATATGCCTGTTTCTCTGTCTGCCTGTTGTCTGTTCTGTACATGAAGAAAAGGCGGGAGAAGAAGAAGAAACATATAGTCTGTCTGTCTGTCTGTCTGTCTGTTGGTACTGTTCTTTTGTCTTTGTTCTTTCTTTCTTTTTGTCTGTGGTGTTCATGAAGAAAAAGAGGGAGAAGAAGAAGAAACATGTAGTCTGTCTGTCTGTCTGTCTGTCTGTCTGTAAACATATAGTCTGTCTGTCTGTCTGTCTGTCTGTCTGTCTGTCTGTCTATATAGTCTGTCTGTAAGAAAAGAAGGGAGAAGAAGAAACATATAGTCTGTCTGTCTGTAAACATATACTCTGTCTGTCTGTTTTTGTCTGTGTTGTTCATGAAGAAAAAGAGGGAGAAGAAGAAGAAACATATAGTCTGTCTGTCTGTCTGTCTGTCTGTCTGTCTGTCTGTCTGTCCGAAAGAAAGGAAGCGATTCGGAAAAAGTGAAGTGCAGAAAAGACGATATAGTCTGTCTGTGTTCATGAAGAAAAGGAGGGAGGAGAAGAAGGAACATATAGTCTGTCTGTGTTCATAAAGAAAAGGAGGGAGAAGAAGAAGAAACATATAGTCTGTCTGTCTGTCCGTCTGTCTGTCTGTCTATGTGCTGATTGTTGGTGCTGTTCTTTTGTCTTTGTTCTTTCTTTCTTTTTGTCTGTTGTGTTCATGAAGAAAAGAAGGGAGAAGAAGAAACATATAGTCTGTCTATGTGCTGTGACAATACGATAGCGGTGTATCAATCGTGTTGGGCGACCGCCCGCTTGAACGAGGCTCTGTGCGCGTTTGCGTCTTTCTATATAAGGTTGCGGCCATGCATGTGTGTGTTCATTGATACATCAACTAGAAATGCGAAAACAGCTTCGCATTCCGTGCCCCCTCCCTGCAGTCTAGAGAGCCATTCTCCCAGTCCGCGTCCGCGTCTTCTTCTTCTTCTTCTTCTTCTTCTTCCTCATCCGCCCCCCCAGATCCTCCTCAAGAGAGTCCCCCCAATGCCCAACTTAACCTCGAGGCACACAGCAGCACACAAACTCCTCCTGTGCAGCCATTGAGACTCTTCGGCGGCGTGAAGGACTGCATCGACTCAGACCCACTCCCTCCAGGAAAGCTTCTGAGTCACGACTCGAAACCCGACAAGGAGCTGAACGAAGAGGAGAAGCTCGACCGGGACACTCAAGCTCAGCAGGTGGCGCCCCCGGCGCAGACGCCGCTGATACCTCCCCCCCAAGCACAGCAGGTGTCGCAGCCCGGCCATGCTCCGTTCACTATGCCTCCCACCCAAGCTCAGCAGCTGCTGCCCCCTCCGCAGACGCCGCTGATACCTCCCCCCCAGGCACAGCAGGTGTCGCAGCCCGCCCATGCGCCGTTCACCATGCCTCCCACCCAAGCTCAGCAGGTGGCGCCCCCGATGCAGACGCCGCTGATACCTCCCCCCCAGGCAGAGCAAGTGTCGCAGCCCGTCTATCCACCGTATATCATGCCTCCCACTGCAGCTCAGCGGGCGGCACCCCCTCTTCCTCCCGTCCCACGGGCTCCGCAGGGACTCTTTCCTGTGAGAGACTCCATCTCACGTCCACGAAGCTTTCTGAACAAACAGGCGAAACCCTACAGGGAGATGAGCGAAGAAGAAAAACTCGACAGGGACATCGCCAGGCTGGAATTTCTTCTCGGGTCAGTCTGTCTGTCGGTCTGTCTTCGTTCTTTCTTTTTGTCTGTTGTGTACATGAAGAAAAGGAGGGAGAAGCAGAAACATTTAGCCCGTCTCTCTGTCTGTCCCCCCGCCCCACCCGCTGTCTAAAGAGCGTGACGGTGCCGGTTCCCACGTTCAGTTTTTCTTTCTTTTTTTCTTTATGAATTTTTCTTTTCTTCTTGGTTGTTTTTTCTTGTCTTTTTTTGTCTCTCTTGTCTTGAGTGGAGGCAGCAGAGGATTCACATGTGAACCCAGTGATCACGTGAGAGTCTGTCGGGAGGTGGAGAGGCAAGGGGCGCTTAACTCTCACCTTTCGAGTCCCCTGCCCACGCTGTTTGATTGTTGGTTCTGTTCTTTTGTCTTTGTTCTTTCTTTCTTTTTGTCTGTTGTCTTCATGAAGAAAAGGAGGGAGAAAAAGAAACATATACTCTGTCTGTCTGTCTGAACGTGCATGCAGGGGTCTGGAGGGCCTGTTGGAAGAACAGAAAGAGCGCACTGAGACAGTGACAGAAATTGCCAGGTGAGTGAGTGAGTCCATGAATCGATCCCTCCAGAGCCCTTTCTCTTCTTTGTTCTGTTTCTTTTTACATGCGAATCCTTTCCTTTGCATGCTCTCTACCTGCCTCTCTTGTCGCCTCCTCATCTTTCTTTGCGCTCTCAACACGCCTGCAGGGCTTCCGGCCGGCACGTCTGTCTGTCTGTCTGTTTGTCGTTGGTTCCTTCCCTTGATCTTTCATCTTCTCGGTCAACATACCACAGTCCCTCCTTCCCCCTCAACCAAGACCGCCCACCACCCTCCCAGAATAAGTGCCTCAGGACAAACGGAAAGGAAGGAAGTGCGGACGGTTGCACGTTGCGTGTGTGAATGAATGGAAGGAAGGAAGGAAGAAAGGACGGACGGTGTCCTCCGGTAGAGAAACAGAGGAGAAAAATGAGACTGCGCATGCATGGGGCCAGCCTTGTATGCCAATATGTGTGTATATTTGGTTTTTGTACGATCGTGCGCGTGCAGGTCTTCTCGGCGATGGAGGGAGCAAACATCGAGGCAGTGTCTCAATGATGACCTCCTCCCCCCCCCCGAGGCCTTCAGGAAGACTCGGAGGACCAAAAAGAGTGGCGGGAGGGCGGCTGCCACCCAGGGGGCTGAGAGTTCGACACAGCCCCGCCACCAAGCAGACGCCACCGTGCGACAGGGTGCCACTCAACCGAATGACAAAACAGAAGTCACCCCTTCCCCCCATTGCACCACTACCACGGCCGGACGTCCCCTTTCTCGTTCGTCTTCTCTGAAGTCACTAATAGCGGCCCGCAATGATCTGTTCGTGCGTCGGCTTACGGGACTCCTCATTGAGGAATGCAGAGAGGCAAGTGAGAGGGGCGAGGTCATGACACACGAGAAGGTGATCCGAGTACTGTTGAGAGACGGCGCTGAGAGGACTGTAATGCGCAGCTCAAAGGGGGGGCAGTCGCAGTTACATCCTGAGGCTCGTCCTCTTTCTTTTCAGGGGGGAGTTCCCTCTTCCTCTTCCTCTTTGCTTCCCTCGGCCCCCGAACAGGCCGCGTCGGCGACGATGCGGGAGACGATGAAGGATGAGATAGAGTCAGTTGTCTTTCCTTCCTTCGCAGTTTCTCTCTCTCTCTCTTTGTCTCTCTCTCTTTCTCTTTCTCTCCCTCCCTTCCTCTCGATCTATCCATACGTACGCACGCACGCACACACACACACACACACACACACACACACACCTGCGTGCACGGATACATAGATGCATCGTACAGACACACGCACACATCCACCTTCGTGAGCATGCAAACCGTCGACCCCCCGATCAGGAGACGAACGACCTGAGAGAACCGGAGAGGCCTCAAGGGAGGCAGCACAAAAGAAATGGCAACAGGAAGTATGCGTGACTGTCCTGGAAGCACAGTTTCAAGACCATCAGTTCATTGCAATCAGTCATCAAATTTCTCCTTGGACGTTTGTATGCAGAGATTCTTCCGCTTCTTGAGTGGATCCCTTGCACAAATTGGGGGGCTGCTGCTGATGGAGCCTGGATACAGTGAAAGAGTCTGACGGCAGGAAGTGCATAAGAAGTGCTGCGCAAGCTGACGGGTCACGTGCTGTTCCGCTTTGTCGCCACTCCGGCTACCGAGTCGGGCAGCGCTATTTAGCCTGGCTTAGGCTGACAAAAGGTTTATCCTTTGCAGACGTTTTTCATTCTGCAAGACGTACGTCATGCAGATGAAACATATATATACAATGAAGCCTGTATTGCAAAACAGCTTGCATAATCATTAAATCATACATATAAAGTAATGATAATCATGATGTATTGATTGATTGATTGATAGGTTCCACATGTATGAAATAAAACCCGTGGGCTATGAAGGCCCTAACTAATTTAGCATGTCATGTAAGAATTTGTTCCATTAAGGTTTGACTAGGGGTTTGCTGCATAGCTAGCTTGTTATACGTTGTTTCTATGCATATAAAAAAATGAATGGAAAACAAGATGATGATACATAGGATAGGATAGGATTAATACATGATAACTAGTATGATGACTATGACTTACTATGACTTGGACTCTTTGAGCACTGTCGTTCCATGTAGATGATAGATCTAGGCAGATGTGAAGTGTAGCAAGTTCACAATGATATTGATATTATTAATCGTATCCCTTAGTACCCCTTCTAAAAAAATGTGCTCACGATCGCTCACGGTAGCTCACGGGATCAGAAGGTCCATGGTAGTCGATGGCCCGGAAAGCGAAACTGCTATCGAAGCTGCATGAGAGGGTACTTAACATTGTTAACAAAAATTGTCCCCCCTCCAAACCGTGCAGATACGATGTGATGATTTGACGTACGCCAAAGCTAGCCAGAAAAAGAGAATCCACTGAATCCAGCTGAGGGGGCACTTATTGAAACTTCAGCTTTTTTTTTTTTTTTTAGTTCGCTAAATTATTAGGACAAGAAAGTTGTCGCTTTCCGGGCCATACGCACGGAGTGCGCCAGATAATATGCAAGCAGAATCCGCAATAAATCGGATGGAGCATATGTTTAAAGCAACACATGTACATGTAGTCATGCAACACTTCAACTCAGGCCCTGTGATGGGAGTTACAGCAGTATATGGTTGCTGACCCTGCAAAGACATTAGTGCACGGACCCGTGAAGCCGGAAAAAAAAAAATGTCCCATACAAGAAAGGGTGGATGGTCTGTGAAAACGAAAACGATGTAGAATTCGGAGAGTGCTAGAGACTGCAAAATTAACTATAGTTGCGTGAGATGGCGACGTGTAACTGTGAGACGGAGACATGAAACCGAAATAGGTTGAAGAGTTGGAATTTTTTTGTGGGTGCGTTAGCGGCTGGATTAGCACTGTTTGAGGAAACAGGTGGAAGGAGGTAAGGAGACGGACGCAGGGTTGGACAGTTGTGTGTCTCGACAGGAGACGGCTGGTGGATGGAAAGAGATGGATGTGTGGGTATGTGGATGTATGTGTGTAGGTTTACATATGTGTGTGTGTGTGTGTGTGTGTGTGTGTGTGTATGTGTGTGTGTCTATGTGCGTGTATGTGTGTGTGTGTGTGTGTGGGGGTGTCTGTGTTTGCAGATGGTGTACAGTCCAACGGAGACCGAGACGGGTCCGGAGACGAGCCGGCAGCTGAGAACCCGAGTCAGTACGTGATAGGTCTATATGTGTGTGTGTGTGGCTGGCGTGTGTGTGTGTCTGTCTGTGTCTGTCTGTGTCTGTGTCTGTCTGTGTCTGTGTCTGTCTGTGTCTGTCTGTGTCTGTCTGTGTCTGTCTGTGTCTGTCTGTGTCTGTCTGTCTGTGTCTGTCTGTGTCTGTCTGTGTCTGTCTGTGTCTGTCTGTGTCTGTCTGTGTCTGTCTGTGTCTGTCTGTGTCTGTCTGTGTCTGTCTGTATCTGTCTGTGTCTGTCTGTGTCTGTCTGTCTGTGTCTAGCTGTCTGTACGTGTCTATCTGTCTGTGTCAGAAATTCAATTCTATCTGTCTGTGTCTATCTGTCTGTGTCTGTGTCTGTGTCTGTGTCTGTCTGTGTCTGTCTGTGTCTGTCTGTCTGTGTCTGTCTGTGTCTGTCTGTGTCTGTCTGTGTCTGTCTGTGTCTGTCTGTGTCTGTCTGTGTCTGTCTGTGTCTGTGTCTGTCTGTCTGTGTCTATCTGTCTGTGTCAGAAATTCGAAACTGTCTGTCTGTGTCTGTCTGTGTCTTTCTGTCTGTGTCTGTCTGTCTGTCTGTATCTGTCTGTCTGTGTCTGTCTGTCTGTGTCTGTCTGTGTCTGTCTGTGTCTGTCTGTGTCTGTCGGTCTGTGTCTGTCGGTCTGTGTCTGTCGGTCTGTGTCTGTCGGTCTGTGTCTGTCGGTCTGTCTGTCTGTGTCTGTCTGTGTCTGTCTGTGTCTGTCTGTGTCTGTCTGTGTCTGTCTGTGTCTGTCTGTGTCTGTCTGTGTCTGTTTGTGTCTGTCTGTGTCTGTCTGTGTCTGTCTGTGTCTGTCTGTGTCTGTCTGTGTCTGTGTCTGTCTGTGTCTGTCTGTGTCTGTCTGTGTCTGTCTGTGTCTGTCTGTGTCTGTCTGTGTCTGTCTGTGTCTGTCTGTGTCTGTCTGTGTCTGTCTATGTCTGTCTGTGTCTGCCTGTGTCTGTCTGTGTCTATCTGTCTGTGTCTGTCTGTCTGTCTGTGACTGTCTGTGTCTGTCTGTGTCTGTCTGTGTATGTGGCTGCCGGTCTTTTATCCGGGCTGTCTGTGTGGTCTGTCTGTATCTGTCTGTGCGTGTCTGTGTCTGTCTATGTCTGTCTGTGTCTGTGTCTGTGTCTGTCTGTCTGTGTCTGTCTGTGTCCTTTCTGTGTACATGGCTGCCGGTCTTTTATCCTGGCTGTCTGTGTCTGTCTGTGTCTGTCTGTGACTGTGTATGTAAGTGTGTGCGTGTGTGTGTACGTTAGTTGGTAGATGTGTGTGTGTGTATGTGTGTGTGTGTGTGTGTATATGTGTATGTGTGTATGTATGTGTGTGTGTGTGTGTGTGTGTATGTGTGTGTGTGTGTGTGTGTGTGTGTGTGTGTGTGTGTGTGTGTGTGTGTGCGTTGTGTAGGAGTGTGTGTGTGTGTGTGTGTGTGTGTGTGTGCGTGGGAGTGTGGGTGTGTGTGTGTGTATGTGTGTGTGTGTGTGTGTGTGTGCGTTGTGTAGGAGTGTGTGTGTGTGTGTGTGTGTGTGTGTGTATGTGTGTGTGTGTGTGTGTGTGTGTGTGATACACTCAGAATGTGGTCACGATCAACAACGGCAGTGAGGCTCGAGATCAGATGAGCCGAATTTTATCGGTGATCATACATGAGCACCCAGATGCAAACAGCGAGGGACCACATGGGGCAGGACCGCCTCCAGCAAGTGAGAATTGAGAGTGTTAGGTTGGTCGGGTTTCATTTTTTTATTTGCGGAAACCTTTTGTCCACAGTGGAGGCCGTATTTCAATCACGGACGAGACAGTTCATGCAGAGTCACACAGACAGACAGCCAGACAGACAGCCAGTCAGATAGATAGACTGACAGACAGACAGACAGACAGACAGACAGACAGAGAGACAGCTTACAAACAGACAGACAGACAGACTCAGTCAGACGGACAGACAGCCAGACAGACAGACAGGCAGGGAGACAGACAGACACACAGACAAACAGACCGACAGACAGACAGACAGACAGACACCTAGACAGACATGCAGACACCCAGACAAAAAGAACCAATAGCTACGAACACATCACGGAGACGGCACACACACAGACAGACACACACACAGACAGACCAACAGACAGGAACAGATACAAGGAGACGGCACACCTTTTTCCACAACGACACATCATGCACAAACGATTCTGTATTTTTTATTAATGCTGCTGCTTTGATACTTGGAATTATTGCGGAATTGGAGTGCGACCCTTTGTCCATAGTGGAGGCCGTATTTCATTCCCGGACGAGACAGTTCTTTATATGCATGAAGTATAATTGAGAGTGGAGACACCGGACTCTACGTTTCAGACGGAAGTAAATGCGGAAATCGAATCAGTAGACAGAGACGAGAGGTGAAATGGATCATCTATTACTAAACAGATTCGAAACGAACAAACGAACGACGGACCTGAACCATGACAAGCGGTGGCCGCACCCAGGACACAGCGGACGAGTCCCGTCTCCTCCGATCAGAAGGTTCTTCTCAGCTGCAAACGTGCGTGCGGATTCTTCAGACGCGCAAATAAAAGAGATTTCCTTTTCCAAAGGTAAAGAACCCGTCGGTTGACGAGAACGCATTGGGCTCAAGGAGACGGATGAGTTTGCTAAAGTTCACATCTAACACGGTGCCGTACCGACACAAATACTGAATGTGGTTTACTTACACGAGTCAGGTGTGGACACAGTGTCCATACCGTTTGCTGTTTCTCAGGTCATTTGTCTTGCTGAACGTAGTAGCTGAATTGTGGCAACGGCACAGTTCACTGGCACAAGAAGGTCAGACAGTAAATCCATGCATGCACCCAACGCACGCATGCAACTGCGTTCGTGCGTGCGTCAAGTGGTTTTTGTAAGAGCCCCACAAACGGGTTAGCAACCATCGCCTCGGGGGGCAGCTCAGCTCTGCTGAGATCAGCCGAGAGGCCCTGAGATCGCACGCACTCGCATAACGCATTTTTTCATTTTTGAGGGGGGGATCGGTTCTGTCTCCGTCACGGTCGGTGTCGCCCGAGTTTCAAAATGTGCCCCTCAAGCAACTCGCACGGAGCCGCGATCGCACATGCGTTAATTACTTTGCGCATGCGTGCCCCTCAAGTAACTCGCACGGAGTTGCACATGCACGACGCGCGCGCGGTCCCGAAAAGCATACTTCGCTGCCGTGGCCCCCGCCCCATGGCAGCACACAACTTAGACATGCCCAAGCCCCCGATGGTGTGCATCAATTAGCGGACCCCTAAATAGCCCCCCGAGGCACTCACCCAACTGGTTGGGTGTATCGCGTATACTATAATACTGCTCTTCAGCCGCGCGATGTCATGCAGGGCCTCTCGGCTGATCTCATGCATGCATGCAGCTTAATTCGCTGCATATGTCAATTCTCTTATCGCCTCTCCGGGCGTGTATTGGAAGCTGCATATGAGCTGCATGCCCCCCGAGGCGACATGCATGCAGGCAAGATTGCATGGCCGTAAGCGCAAAGTTCCATCGTTCGAACATCATTTTAATTCTCGCTGTGCTGTAGTAGAAAAGTCGTGCTGAGGACACTTAAAACACCGCGGCCGGTTGAGAAAGGGGAGTCATCTGTCTGAGGCACCGCCCATCGTGCAGCCAATTAACAGCAGCTGTCTTCTGGATTAAGACTGTATAACAATCCATTTTGTTCTCTTCCAAGCTGAGCAGGCTACCATGCAGGTGCATCAGGTCAAATTCATCTCGTCCTTTCGGTAAGATGAAAGGTCTGATCGGAACCCGAAGTATGTTCCTTCATTCTGTGCTCTGGCTCCTCTTCGCGTTCTTGCTGTTCGCGGAGGAGGGAGCAGGGGGTGCTGATGTTCCGAGGGACATAGGTCAGACACTCCGACGCCACTCTCCCTCTGGTCAAGCCCCCGGTCCCTTCTGGGAGGGTGCACAGTCAGAGGTCAACATCGACTCCGACCAAGAAGGGGAGGCCGAGGCAGCATCCAGATACCCCACGGGTCCAGACGCAACCAAGGTTCGTTGGCATAGATAGTGAATGCATGTTCACTTCAGTACATATATACAGCATCATGCAGCTAGGGCAACATGCATAGAACATCTGAACGGATGTGTGTGTAAACATGTGGGGGGATGGAGTGTATATGTGACCATCCTTTCCTGTAAGAGTGCGACTCTGCCTCTGCGTGGAGGTGGTTCGTGTGTTTTCCTGCGCGTCTGCGAGGATGCATGTTGCCCGAATATTTATCTGTCTGCATGTATAGATGCACGCGCCTATCCGTGTCTGACTGTTCGTCTTTCTGTGTCTGTCTGTCTGTCTGTCTGTCTGTCTGTCTGCAGAATCCTCTGATCCAGAATTTTTTCACCTACCCCCCTCTGATCGTGATTTACCTCTTCATCGTCTCTGTGATTGTCAACGGGATCGTCTGGCACATCAACAGACAGAACGCCACCGACGGCCAAGGGGAGGGGCTGAGGGTGAAAAGCAGCCACAAACAGCTGAGTGAGTTGCTGTCCCCGCAAGAGCAAGGAACTGCTGCAGAGGGTGAGGCAGAAGAGCCGCGTCCCCCCCCTCAGAGAGAGACCGAGACCAGTGTGGAGGTGGAGGTGGAGCCCCTGAAATCCAATCAGTGGGGGAGTGCGTCGACCTTGTTGATCAGTGCCGTCTCTGTACTATGGATGCTCCTCTTCCTCTGCGTCTGTATCGACCAGTACTTAGGCTGCCAGGTCTGCAGGGACAAGTGGGGGTTGGGGGGGGGGAGGGGGGGCAAAGCAAGGAGTCAAGCAGGATGTAAAGCGAGGGAAAAAGGTAAACGCGCAGTCCGGGAGGCATCCACGGAAGCGAGACAGAGAGGCACAGTAGCATGCGGACAATTAAGCCGGAAAGGAAGAGGACCAAGAGAAGGATGGAAGTCTGGATGGATGGATGGATCATGCTCCCTTCCGAGAGCTGTGCTCGTTTGGTTTTGTGTCTCATCGGTGGAAAGTCAAATGACAGCCTCGATCGATCTCTCATTGGATTGTTGAAAGTCATTAATTGCCAGTTGGCAACTGCCGCAACAATTCAGCTTGTTCACTAAAAGAAAGTGTCTGTCTCTTCTGTCCGCAGCTTCGAGGAGTGGACAATCTCTGTTACTACGGGTACTACATCTTCACAGGGGCGTTCAACAGAAATGCCAATTTCTACTTCACTCTCTGGTGCTGCTGCGTCCCCTGGTAGGTCTGTTGCTCTGCGTGCTGCACTTCTCTTTTTGCCGTGACAACACGTACTAAAAGACGTAAATGGACCTGGACAGAGATAAATGTTAGCTTTGGTTTCATTCTATGTCGTTGTACCTGTAGAGGTCGGTCAAGATGTTTTCATTTCATCACTTCCTCGAATTTCCTTCTGTTGTCCCTCTTTCTTGTTTGGTATTCTGATATGATCTCCTCCCTTTACATCCCCCCCCCCTTCTCTGAACTGGCATGCATGCAGGTACCTGGTCCTGATGCTGCTCTCGAAGGACAGATTATGGGAGCGATGGGCAAAGATTCCCTGCAGCGCTGCAGAGGCAGACGCCGTTTTTGTCAAGGCACTGGCGGCAGAGGAGGGCGCAAAGGTGCGAGTGAGTCTGGCCCCTCTTCAGAAAGAGGAGACGGCAGGAGGGGAGACCGTCGAGTTCTTCGTGTTTGAGGGCAAGAGGTTCCTCAGAGACCAGACAGGAGCGGGGTTCGGTACAGCATCCGTTGACCTTCCGTCAGACGCTCAGGGTCAGTCAGCTCCATGTGTGCAATAGAGAAAACAAACATTGAATGACCATGGAAGGAATGGACAATAAGCAAACACTGGCCTGTCAGAATGGCACTGCCTGCCTGAATAATTGTGTCCTCAAATCGCGCGACAGAATGCTCGACTGGTCTTTGCACACCGGGGAGTCGAGGTTCGAGTGTCGCTGTGTCCACGGGTCTGGACGTGCGTGTCGTCAAGTAAGGCTTCGAGCAGACCGTCTTCTGAAAAGAGGCTCTCATGCTTCAGCCAGTGCTGTGAGAGAGAAGTGGAGAAGCAACTGCCTTCCTTTGATACTTGTTGTTCCCCTTCCGTATTCCTTTGAGAGCATGTCACCGATATGCCCCGATCCTCTTCCGTGCATGCAGAACTCCATAAGGCAGGAGCCTCTGGTTTGACAGAAGAGAACGCCGCAAAGCTTCATGCAGTGGTGGGACCCAACTCAATCGACTTCAAGAGGCAGAGCTTCGCTGCTCTCGTCAGTCGGGTAGATGGATAGACGGGCAAGTAGGCAGGCCGGCAGATGGGCAGAATGACTGATCAACAAAAAGGGAGAGACACGGAAGCGCAGTCAGTGAATTCGTTTTTTATGGTGTGGACCGGA
Organism: Chromera velia; assembly: GCA_018398765.1. Classification (NCBI taxonomy): domain Eukaryota; family Chromeraceae; genus Chromera; species Chromera velia. The sequence goes on along the minus strand of JAHBMJ010000349.1, from coordinate 13,808 downwards.
AGCTCATCTCTCGTGAGCAACTTTATCATCATGCAAACTCGTGCACCCCTCTGAGTCCTTTCCCGGCCAGCTCTCTGCACGCAGAAAGAAGCATATGATACCGACACAATTAACAGGATGCCTCTTCGTCCTTGAATATGCATCAGATTGTTTTCGTTGCGTAATCTTTCATCACCGTGCATGCAGAAGTTCCTTTCTTTTCTGCCTCGAGTCGCTCTGATCTCTCCGTCTGTCTTTCTTTTGCTTTCCTTCTTTTTTCTTTGCAGCTCCAGAAAGAGTTCTGCCAGCCCTTCTACCTCTACCAGCTTGCCTGCTACATGTTCTGGATATGGTTCTCCTACCTGTTTGTGGGCCTGGCCATGCTCTCCATGGCACTCGTGGCAGGCCTCGCAAAGGTAAGTGGGACGGGGCATGGGAATATTCGATTGTTTTTTCTTTTTCCGATGAATCCGTTCGTGTGGTGCTGTGCGTCTGCGTCCAGCATTCATGTGACTGCACGTTGTTTTATGGATGAGAAGACTGTGTGTGTATCTGTCTATTTTGTGATTCTCCTGAGCCAGTCTCAGTGGCTCCTCGAACAAGGAATGTCAAACACTTACATGCAACTGAATCTGCACGCAGGTTTTCGTTACAGCCAATGCCGAGGCCACTCTGGAGAAGATCACATCTCACAGGTCTACAGCCGAGGTGAAGAGATCGGGAGAGTGGAAGGAAATGCCTGCAGAGGACCTCGTGCCTGGGGATGTGATCAAAATCAAGGTCAGTCAGTCAGTCAGTCAGTCCAGGCATGCAGAAGAAAAGAAAGAGCAGTGTGTTGACAACCACTTTCCTCTTCTTGGCCGCCCTCGTTGCTGTTCGGACACTGCATTTCTTCCCTTGTTCCTACACAGGCAAACTGAAGCAGTGATCTCAAACTTGGGTGTCATCACATTCTACTTTAAATTTGCTCCTAGCTCTCAGGGCAGAAATATTCACCACAATTGACTACTTCATGCCGTTCTTTGGTTCTCTGCAAGTATGTGCAGGGAGATGAGACCACCTTCCCATGCGACTGCATTCTCCTAAAAGGAACCTGTGTGTGCGACGAGGCCGCCCTGACAGGAGAGGCCAGACCTATCGAGAAGGTCGCTCTTCCCGTGGCATCATCCAGCGAGAAGGGGGGGAAGAAAGAAGTGCCTGCCAGACACAGACTGTTCGCAGGAACCATCGCCATGCAGTCTCTGGGAGCGGGGGGTGAGCAGGGTGGCGCAGAGGCGTTGGTGGCAGCGACGGGGCTCCAGACGGGAAAGGGGGATCTGGTATCCTCCATCCTTTTTCCTCGGGCTCCTGATAGGATGAAATGGGACGCAGAGATGGGCCTCGTGTGGATCGGGTTGTTCATATACTCAGGTAGGTGCATCGATCTGCTTTCTTCCTTTCAAATCTAGTCTGGTCATCTTCCATACCCCTAAAGCGGACCGCGTGCTCTTCTCACCGTCATGTAACTCATCTCACCACCCCATTCTCTGCCCTTGATTTTGTACCCCACCGTGCCATGCAGTCTGTTTATCTAATCAAATGTGTGTTTCTAGTATGGTGTTTTTTTCTGGTTCTATGCACACTGAATGCACCCAGCATCATCGACCTCGCTCTCTCTCTACCCATGCAATGCAGGTGCCTGCTTCATCTTCGCTGTCCACGCCGTCATGGCTGCCCGGCCTGAAGCGAAATTCGTGACAGTGATCACATACGGCATCCTGACGATCTCCCAGACTCTCTCTCCGATGCTCCCAGTTGCTCTCTCGGCAGGACAGGTCAGGGTAGGAGGGAGGAATTTGAATTCCCGGTGGAACAAGTCAGGGCGGATCAAAGGTTTCTGGTGTTGTTTTTTCTTCTCTGGAAGTGACTTGTGGACAGCTAAAGGGTTCGCTCTGGATAGTGCGACACATAAGAGCTACACCAATGCACCCCCATGCACGCTGCATGACCTCCTGCCTGCAGGTGCGTGCGTTGACCCGCCTGAACAACAGGGGCATCGTGTGTGTGAACCCTGAGAAGATCGCTGTCGCAGGGAAGGTCCGCGTGGCAGCATTCGACAAGACGGGCACCCTCACGAAGGACGAATTGGAATTCATTGGAGCAGCTGCTGTGAAGGTGAAGGGAGAGGAGAAAGAGAATGTGCATCCGGGGGCTGTGCAGGAAGCCTCAAAGCTTCATGAGCCAGAATGCCCGACAAAGACCCTGCGCAACAGTCAAGGAGAGGGGAGGGAGAGGGGGACGTGCGTGTCTCCCATGCAGAAGCAGCAGTCTCTGGACCTTCTCCTTGCTCTCTCCAGCTGTCACGCAGTAGCAGACTTCGGGGGTCACCTCGTAGGGAACCAGGTAGAGGTTCAGATGGCCACAGCGTCAGGGTGGGGTATTGAGAATGTGGATGGGAAGACACTCGGGGAGACGGCAGGGCCTCTGGGCCCCTGTGCGTTCTGCCGTCTCACTCCTCCTGAATCGCACAGGCAGAGTGAGCCGGGTGCGAGGGAGCTGCTCGTCTTGAGGAGATGTGAGTTCGATCACGGTAAGCAGACCATGAGCGTGGTGGTGCAGGAGGAGGGGAGACAGGGCAAGGTTCCTGGGAGGACTCTAGTGTTCTGTAAGGGGTCCTTTGAGGCCCTCAGCACTAGGTGCGTGAGCACAGTGGCAGACACGGGGGGTGTTGTGCCTGCATCAGGAGGGTTGACAAAGGGGGGAGGTGTGCCGACGAGTCTGCAGAGTGGGGGGGAGATAGAACAGGAGGCGAGAGGGTACGCTCTTGATGGATGCTACGTCATTGCACTGGGAGCGAAGGAAATTCTCCCAGGCACCCTGAAGGGCCCCTCAGACCTCCTGGGTCTCTCTCGGGAAGAAATTGAGAGTGACCTGTGCTTCATGGGTCTGCTCCTTTTCCGAAATGAACTCAAGCCCTGCAGTCACGACGCAATTCTCGAACTTCGGACAGGCGGCATTCGTCCTGTCCTGATCACAGGGGACAACGCCCAGTGTGGACAGTACATTGCCCGTATGTCTGGGGTGCTCGGGAGGGATGACGCGCAGCTTTTGTTGGGGGAGACCTTCCCGCTCTCAGATGCACGGGAGCTGCGTGCGTCACAAAAGACAGTGAAGGAGGAGAAGAACGGGGCGAAGAGCAGACAGCGGCAAAAGAGAGGGTCGTTGCTTCTGGGGTCGTTCGCGGAGTCAGAAGCAGGGCGGGAAGGGGCGAGTGAGGGTGCGAACAGCTACATAGGGTCAGAGAGACGCAAATCGATCGCGAGATCCTTGTCGGATCTGGACGCTCATGACGATAGAGTTGTTCTGTGGAGTGATGTTAAGGGGGCGGGGCACTGGTACAGTACGAAGGAAGTAGCGGGAATGGGGGGGCTGTGGGATGGGAGTGTGCAATTGGCAGTTACGGGAGCTGCCTGGGACAGTCTGCTGGGATCGGGTGGGCATAACGTTCGTGTGAGTGTGCGTGCGTCAGCAGAGAGTGGGGAGGAGGTGGAGTCTGACGGCTCTGCACCCTTGCTGTTCTTCATCCGTCTGTTTGCCCGAATGACTCCTGGGGGGAAGGTGGAGGTGGTGGAGGAGTTCAAGAAAAGAGGGAACATTACGGTGATGGTTGGAGATGGGGGGAATGACTGCGGAGCGCTGAGGGCAGCTCATGTGGGCGTGGCCTTCTCGGAAGCAGACGCGTCCATCGTCTCCCCTTTCACAGCAAAAGACAAAAGGTTGGTTGCAGGGGGACGCAGTTCTTCAATTGGGCTTCGCTGCATGTATCCATCCTTATTTGCGCTACTTGATTGCCATGCCTGTTCTTCTTTATGATTCGAGAGACCACTCCGCTGTCGGCAATTGTTGTATGCAGTCATCTGTATATGTCTCTCTGTCTGTCGATGTTTTGGCGTTTCTACGTTTTCCCGAATTTTCGTCTTCGTATCTGCATGTCTGTCTACGTCTTTTTTGATCATGGCAGCGTCTTGATTCTCATGTACGGGTGCAAGCGCGTTTGTGTGTGCAGTGTGAAGAGCGTGGTGGAAGCCCTGAGGGAGGGGCGGGGGGCCCTCCACACCTCCTTCGCATGCTTTTTCTTCGCCCTCCTCTTCGGTCTGGTGTTCTCCCTGATCAAGATCACGGCCTTCTCTTTCGGCATCCAGCCCTGCCCTGCGACTTACCTCACTGCAGGTACATACGCCTGTGTGAAACTGCTGCATGAGAATGCGCGATAGCAAGTTTTTTTGTCTCCGGTCGTTCCTTCCTTCCTTTCTTCCCCCGTTTCTTTCTTCATGACGAAGGCAGGTGGCTGCACGGAGACAGACAAACACACGGTGACTCTTTTCCTTCCTTCAACAGACTTGCATTTCCTTCTCAAGTTTCTTTCTTGCAGTGTCGGTGAAGCATTTTCACCCTCAAACACTTCCATGACTTAACATTTATCTGTCTATCCGTCTGAGTGTTGCAGACCTCGGAGGCCTTCTGGCTCTCACCTTCCTCATGTCTCTCGTGGAGCCCACCAAGGAGGACGCAGGGGGGGGTGCAGCAGAGAGACCCCAAAGAGAAAGGGAGGAGGTGAAGGCGATGCACAGGATGAGCCCAACAGACTCTCTGCTCTCCCGCCCTTCTCTCCTCACAGTCGGGGGTTTCTTCCTTGCACACATCGTCACCCTCGTCCTTGGCCTTGTGATCATGACCATGCATCCCAACTACGTGCCTTTCCCTGCACAACTGACAGCAGCGCACGAGTGGTATCTCCAAGCAGACAGTTGGGAACAAACCGTGGTCTTCGCTGTGGCCGTCTCTGGGGTCATCTCTACTGGTCCGCCTGTTTGGCTGTGCATGGGAGTGTGGGAGGGACGTTGAAGACATGGACGTGCTCCAACATCTCTTTTTAGTTTTTGTTTCTTATCCTGTTTTCCATAGCTGCGCTCTACCGCTGGATCAGAGATTCTTAATTTTTTTGGAATTGTCTTTCGACATCCTCAACATTTCACGGCTATGAAGAATATCTGCACCAACCCACTGTTTGCATGGATGTAATACATGCATGCGCGTTTGAATGCAGGTCTGGTGCTCTCGTTCGGGTTCGTGTTCCGTCAGCCTGTGTACAAGTCGACCCCTGTGTTTGTGGCCTGCATCTGTCTGTTCCTCTATGTGACCTTCCTTGTCCTCTCGCCCCCCAACGCCCTCACCCGGTCCTACCATCTAGCTTCTGAGGGGTTCAACGAAGACCCTCCCGTGAAGGGGTCTGTCTGGGAACGGTACCAAAACAAAGGGATGCCTCGTCCCCTGCAATGGGGTTGGGGTTCCGCACGATCCTCATGACGCTTGCCCTCTGCAATCTCTGTGCACTCGCTGCGTGGAAGTTGCTCGTTGTCGATAAGGAAAAGGGGAGCGGCAGGGGAGGGGGAGCTGTTTCTGTGAGCATTCACGGAGGAGGGCAGTCCGAGGAGACAGCCCTCGAGAGCGGTCTGGCGGTCCCTCTGCAGTCTGGGTTGACAGTGCAGACAGGAGGACAGACAGAGGGGAAGGTCGGGCTTGTGCGTCTCTCTGCCTGGTCTCCTCAGGGTGGAGTGTGCAAGGTTCCCATATGATCGATCGATCGAGGATGAATGCATGTATGCATGAGCAGGCACCTGCATGCACATACCCACCCGAATTACTTTAATCAATGACTTCTCGAGATCCCGATCGAAAGGGGAATGAGGAAAAGACGAGAGTGAATACACGAATTCAGCCGTTGGCAAGAAAAAGAAAGGTTTAGTGACTGAACTGGCGAAGTATGCGCAATGGCTGACTGACTGACTGCATGGCTGCGGCTCTCAACGAGGGGCGGAAGTTTTGACGGCTGTTGAAGCTGTCTCTTTTCGCTCCTTCCTTTTCCTCTTTTCTTATTTTGCCCCTCGATCCCGCTCTCAACTTCTCTTCGTGTTTTGTTCTTTCTCCTGTGTCTCCCTTCTTTTTGGACATTTTGGTCTTTCTCTCCCTTTCCCTTGATCTTTCTCTCTTCTTCCTCCGCCTCTAATTGGAGTGCGCATTTGTCCACCTTCATCGTTTCTCTGCATGAGGTGTCGCTGGTGGAAGCCAATCCCAAATAGCCATGCAGTCATTTTTGCAAACGAAAAGAAAAACGAGACTTCAACCCGGAACGTAAGGACCCGGATTGAGTCACGATGCATGGGCGTCTCAATTCTGAATTCCAGGTCTGTGATTAATCGGGTGACGCGCAAGCTTGCGTGCACAGCTTTCCCATCTAGCTCCTCATTTCTTCTGGTCATTCAGTGCCAAACCGCAACCTCTGTGCGCCCGTACCTCTATATGTAGAAGGTTTGGAGACACTTGGGTTTTCCATAATTTCACGAGGCAAAAACTCACATAAAAAAGACCTCCATGCAGAAAACCCTCAGCTCGAGGATAGGCTCGGTGTATGTGGAGACAAAGAATAAGAGGGCGGTGAAGAAACAAGTAGAAACAAAGGTGTTGGTTCTAAACTTCTAGGATGTCTGAACCAATATAACTAGCAACATAATGTTTTATGATAAAATATACTTAGAAATTGACGGTACAAAAGAACGTCCATATGTTTATTTTAAGAACATCCACCGGGTAGGCTTTCATGAATGTTTGCAACGCTTAGAAAGGTCCGAAAAGACCGTGTTTATTTTAAATAATTTAATCATAATTTGAAATTTTAGAGACAAAATGAACATAATCAGAAATAGGGGATTTTTTAATGCACTTAATTTTATAGTTAATTTTGTTAGTTAATTTATTTTCCCTTGCTTAGTTTTTATTTGAATATGTTTAAGTAGATATTTAATTTACTTAAATCGTTCAAACTTGAACTGTTTTCCCTGCCTAACGTTCATAGAAATATCCAGCTAGTTTTGGATATGGATGACGATGGCGCGTCATAATCCGAGTCATTGTCATAGTCGTTCAAACTGTGAATCAAACACTAAATCAAACATTATGTGTTTATCTAAATTAAATCAATTAATTTAAATCACTTCATAAGTAAACCCAAAACATAAAATGAAAGTATGATATGAAATGCTATGAACCTGAAATTGATGAAAAAGCTCGAAGAATGAAAACAGTTTTTCAAAAAAGTGGGGACATGACAAAAGAAAAAACAAAAGTCCAAAATTTAACATCTTTAAGACATCGATCAACCTAGAGCTGAGTGCATGAGACGGTGAAGAATTCTATCATGTCGACACATTCAGGACGAAACCACTAAGACAACAGCTTGGTTTTGAGTTCATTGAATTAACTGCACTGCAAGCAAACCTATGTTTTTGAACTTCCTTCCCCATCAGAGCTTTTCTGATCTATCAGACTTGAAGGCCTGGCTCGATCACCCCTGTCAACTGTCTCACATCCCACCGGCGACCGTCACTCGCACTGGCAGGCCTTTCTTCGCGCGTCGTCTTTCTATTTGCGTAGCAAACCCAAACAACAGCCAGCGAGACTGCGTAGAGGAGCAGCAGAGAGCCGAAAAAGAAGTACCCAGTCGGCACGCTGACCACCTCAGCAGCGTATCCTCCCAACAGGGGGCCAAGGGCCTCACCAACGGCGAAGAACCCAGTCTGCATGCTCATCACCCCCGACACCACAGCCTCGTGAGTTGCAGTTCCTCCAAGCGCACTGCCACGAGACGGGGAGCCTCCTCCCTCTGCTGCCTCTCCCGTTTCCAAGGGAGTCTGTCCGGTCTCCTGTGACCCCTCCTCCTCCCCAAGGGACCTACTCGAATCTCCTGTGACTCTCTGACTGTTCAACGTAAACGCTTCCGTCTCCCTCTCTTCCTGCATGCAGTACGGGCCATGCAGAGCAATTCAATGAGTAGTCAAGGGAAGAAGTGTGGAAGGACTACTGACTTTTTTCGTCGACCGAAATGAAAGAAGAGAAGGCATGCAGTCACAGAAAGACTGACGGACAAACAAACAAAAGGTCTAGCTGTCGGACAGAGAGCCTTGATGTCTCTACCTTCTCTTCTCCTTCTTTCTAAACGAACAGACAGAAAAAAAGACGAAAGGCCAGCTTAAGTAAGGCACCACGTCCTTCCTTCCAGAGACCACTGCGTGCTTCTCTCCCCAGCCCACTCCACAGACTGACCTCCCCTTTTTCAGCCCCACTCGCTCTATTTCCTTCCTTCACCCCCTCTCCCTCCACACTTGACCTCTCCCCCCCCCTCTCCCGCTCCCTCTCCTCGAGTCCCTCCTCAACAAGCCGAATCAACTGGGCAGCTGCAGGCACCACCGCAAAGTTATACGTTACCCCGAACAGGGCCATGCCCAGGCACACCAGCACGAAGCTGCCCGTGTCCCCAGGGGAGAGATGCAGGAGCTCTGCAAGAGGCTCGAAGGGACCGATGGAGGCAAACACCAGGAAATAACCACTGTTGCCTCCCACCTGCACGCACCCACGTGAATACACACACACGTACACATAGAGACAATGGGACGGGGAAAACAGCACTGTTGCCTCCCACCTGCACGCACCCACGTGAATACACACACACGTACACATAGAGGCAATGGGACGGGGAAAAAAGCACTGTTGCCTCCCACCTGCACGCACCCACGTGAATACACACACGTACACATAGAGGCAATGGGACGGGGAAAAAAGCACTGTTGCCTCTCACCTGCACGCACCCACGTGAATACACACACACGTACACATAGAGACAATGGGACGGGGAAAAAAGCACTGTTGCCTCCCACCTGCACGTACCCACGTGAATACACACACACGTACACATAGAGGCAATGGGACGGGGAAAAAAGCACTGTTGCCTCCCACCTGCACGCACCCACGTGAGTACACACACGTACACATAGAGGCAATGGGACGGGGAAAAAAGCACTGTTGCCTCTCACCTGCACGCACCCACGTGAATACACACACACGTACACATAGAGACAATGGGACGGGGAAAAAAGCACTGTTGCCTCCCACCTGCACGTACCCACGTGAATACACACACACGTACACATAGAGGCAATGGGACGGGGAAAAAAGCACTGTTGCCTCCCACCTGCACGCACCCACGTGAGTACACACACGTACACATAGAGGCAATGAGACGGGGAAAAAAGCACTGTTGCCTCTCACCTGCACGCACCCACGTGAATACACACACACGTACACATAGAGACAATGAGACGGGGAAAAAAAGCACTGCTGCCTTCTGCCTGCATGCGAGTATAAAAAACAAAGCATGCTCTACACTCTCATGAGAAAACGTTTCTTCACGGCTTGTGTCGACTCTCGAGACCACGCCTTTGCAACCTGGCAGACAGACAGGCAGATAGACCGCTATGCGAACAGACAGACAGACACGCAGACAGACAAACCATCATTGCTACTTTGTTTGCGACCCCCGAGTCTGCCAGCATGCCCACGGGAGAGGCGGAGAGGACCACAAAGATCGCAGGAAGGGAGAACAGAAGCGCCACCTGCATGATCAAATACAAACAACACATTCGTATATACACACGTGTGTGTGCGCGTGTACGTTTGCACATTCAAGAGGAGAGCTATCGGATCGAAACGAGGGGGAAAAGAAGGAAGCCACAAGAGAGAGACAGACAAGAGAAGTGCAAGTAGATGGATGGATGAAAGCAAAGCAACTGGAATGAAATCATCGAAGCACACGACGGAAAAATGACACAAAAAGTCAAATGGACCGTTTGCTCAAAAGAAGCCATTTAAACAAACGAGAAGCATTCGGGAGGAGGCCACACGTTGATGGCTAAGGAAAGAATGAAGAACAAAGAAATGTGCAAAAGATATTCAGAACATGGCACTGATGGATCGACTTAATGGTCCACAAACCCTCACACACGCAGACAAAAAAAAATAGATAGATAGAGAGAGAGAGAGAGAGACAGACAGACAGACAGACCAAGCGAGGGTCTTTAACGAGGAGGGAGGACTCCAACAGCTGTGCGTACCTGCAGGGGTGCATGAATCCATCAGACTCAATACATGGATGCAGGCAAGCGTAAAGATGCCTGTGTTTGATTGCGAGGAGGAGGAGGAAACGTAGCGCTGTCATGGAATACAAAAGGTCAAAGTTTAAAAAAAAGAAAGACACGCAGAGAGAAAGAGGGGGGGGGAGGAGGGAAGACAGAAAGAGTGAGAAAGAAAAGGAAGATCAGCAGCCCAAAACGAGGCATCTCCTCTCTCATATCCTCGTTTACTTCCGTGACGCTTTGTAGTACAAGACTCCACCTGCTCAGTGCTTCTCTGTCTCACTTTCTAAATTACTCCCCAACGACTCCTCTCTTTCTCTCCATTTCGAGCCGTCATCAATTTCTCATGGCCATAACACCTGCCGCAGGGCCTACACATCTAGCTCTACAGTGTGAGCGTCTCACCTACCCCTCGCACAAACTCACGTACGTCGGTTCCAAAAACCCAATGGAGGTAGACCCCAAGCTCATCCCCATGCCAATGAAAATAACCACAGGCTTCAGGAAGTCCCTGAGGCCCAGCGTCACTTCTTCTTCTTCTCCCCCCCCCTCGGAGCTCCTCACCCCGCCTTCTCCCTCCCCCCCTGCCCCCGCATGCAGGGGCTCTCTCACTCCCACTCCCCCAGGAGCTGCCCTGGCCGCCCTGTTTCCACACGGCCACCCGACAGTGCAGGGCAACAGAAGCACTACGCTCATCACCGCAGCACCCACAGAAACGAAAGGGAGCGCAAACCCGCCCGCAGCGTACAGGGCCCCCCCCACAATAGGCCCCAGCACGAACCCCAGAGACATGAACGTCATGGAAACTCCAGACACCATCGCCTCCCTGTCACGGGCCTTCTCCATGGCGATGGCGAGCACCAACGTGCCCGCAGCACTGGCCGCAATTCCTGTATGCATGTGAAGATTCAGAGAGCCAATTCAAATGAATGCATACAGACATACAGACGTACAGAAGGGCATGCCGAGAGACGAGAGACGGGACAGGCGTGTGTGCGCACACACACACACACACACACACACACACACACAGAGTCTGGTCCTCGGACCGTATGAGGGAGTTTTTGGGTGTGAGAGCGCATGCATGCAAGGGCATAGATATTGGCAGAAGACTTCTCTTTCTTCGTAGGAAAAACCGATCTCGTTCCTCACTGTGAAGAACACGGCAAAGAAACATCGACGACAGTCAGTAGACCACAAGCTCACAGTAAAAAAGCAGCTGGCATGCACCGTCAGACAGATCCTTCATTCCCTCTCTCCTAGCTCACTTGCTGACCCTGACAGGTGCGTGTGAGGAACATGATGGCCAGTCTGTGGTGGACCTCCTCTGTCATCACATAGGCCAGTCCAAAGAGGACGCCGCAGAGCCCTGCATACATACACGCAGGCACACATGCATATGCAGTGGCACCACAGTGGTGAATAGCACATGAAGAACAGGCGGGGACCTTTATTCTCTCAGTCGCCCGTGCACCCTTTCGCCTCGACGCCCGCAAATTGAAGGGACGGAGTGCTAAGCGGCCTCTCGGGAGGAAAAAAGAACGAGCTCGATTGAGGGCAGTAGACGGTGGTAGACGGTACATAAAGTCAAGAAATGGACTTCAAAGGAAGCAGATGGCTTGTTGGATGGTCAGTGGCACCCTTTCAGGCGACGCTGGGTCCGTGTAACTGGTAATAATGAAATTTGACTGACCTTCGAGAACAATGGCCACGTAGACTATCGGGAGCTTCCCGATTTTCCGGGACAGGAAGGCCCACGCGGGGCTGCTCACGAAGACCGCCACAGGGAAGCACGCAAACTGCACGTAGACACGCGGTCACACACGAAAGCGTCGTCTGGCACTGCATGCAAGCAAGAGGATGTGTATGTGTTAACACAACCAGAATCTCCCACGCACCCAACTCACCAGAAGGCCCGTGACTCCACTCTGGAATCCCATCTGTTCTATTTCTTTGGGCAGAAACACCCCAGGGAAGGACACCAGCATGTTGGCAGCGAATTGCTGTATGCCAAGAAGGATCATCACGCCCACCGGGAGGGAGGGTCTCGGAGGAGACGCCCCACTGGCAGGGTCTGTTGACGTTCCCTCTCCTGCGTGTGGGGGAAAGGTTGGGCCGGCACTCTGTTGGCCATGCCCTTCAACCGCTGCGCTCTGCATCCTGTGAGTCGGGATAAAACAGAATGCCCCGACAGCGAGGCTCTCCAAACACAAACACTCAAATACCGAGTTTGCGGCTGAGACGGATCATTCAGAGTGAGATTCCCCAGTGGTGCGTGCGCCTCAATGCATGACACAATTTCAGGTGCACATACAGAAACACACTCTAACATGAGGCGCATGAAAGGGACTTACATGCAGGAATCTGGAATTACAGCGAAGAGTTGCCTTGATACTGCCCTGTCCAGCATCATGGACTGCCTTCGCAGCGCATCGCATGCAGCGGCTAGCTTCGACCATAGCTGACCCTGTCGTATGCATGGCCCGCGGCGGGGTCCGGCCCGCGCGGCCCATGCACTTTTTGTGCGCGAGGGCCATGCATGGCCGGCCCGTCGGCCCCGGCGGGCGACTGCATGGAGAGGATTGCAGGGATAGGCTCTTATCTGACGCACGCGAAGCATACGAATGGCCCGGAAAGCGAATTTTAGGTAATTTTAAGGTAGTCGACGTCATTGGTTCGAGCTCCAGCACCCTCACTTTTTCGTCAAAATTTCCTCGGAAATCATGCATGCATACATGCATCGTCACGCGGTCCCAGTGCAATTGTTTTTAAATGCCCTCCAGAGCTTCACTTTCCGGGCCATATGACGCATGCAAAACATGCGAATAGCCTGGAAAGCAAAAGTTTGGGCTATTGGAAGCACGCGGCGACGTCCCAGGTTTAAGCCCCTGCACCCTTACTTTTTTGTCCAATTTTACTCAGAAATCATGCATACATGCATTGTCACGCGGTCCCATGCAGTACAAATGTTTTTAAGTGCCCTCCAGAGCTTCACTTTCCAGGCGACTTCCCTAAACCTAACTACTACTTAAAAATTCAAGCTACATTTTTAGATAAGCTTGAAAGTCCGTGCTGCAGGCATGGATTATTTACGGTATCTTAAAAGCCTAAGCCGCATATCTGGATGGTGTCTTAACTATCTACGCCACAGGCGTGGACGGTCTCTTAAAAAACGATGCCGCAAATAAAGATCATCTTGATTACATTTTTTCAAGTAGCACTTAAGTTCAGGGAGGTTTTCCAGGCCATGTCACTAAGTATAACTGAGACTTGTGACAATTTCAATCTTGAATCCTTGGGGAGTTCTGACGTCAGATCATGTATGTTCTTGATATATCACGTCCGCCAGATATCGGCCGGCAATTGCTTTATTTGTCCTAGCATACATGATCAAATAGCCCAAATACATAAAAACATTTTTGTTTCTAAGTTGCTGAGGGACTTCGATTAGGAGAGATGGGTTTTACATCTGACAAAACTTTGAACTCAACCACGCTGCAGCTATCATTTTTTCTTTTTTGTATGCATCCAGACGGTAGAAGAATTTTGATTAGTTTATTATTTTTTAAAAAATTAAAATTTAATATTGATTTGGTTTATGAGCATTTGGATAGCGAAGATGAAGACATAGCAGCCAGACATGGCACCAAAACACCCACCCCCCCACCCTGGAACTCGCAAGAGGTGAGGGCAAGCGAATGCTGTGCATGCCATAGGTTGGGGAGAAGGTGCACCTCATGCCAGTATGTCCAGCAAGGGAGACCATGCGTAGGGAAGCTTGGTTCCCCACCTCCTAAGCTAGTTCTAGCTTAGTTCAGAGACTTG
>JAHBMJ010000348.1:37500-49999 GCA_018398765.1 Chromera velia | reverse complement strand
AAAAAAAAAAGCAATAGAGTTAATAAGAAAGATGGAAAATAGATTGATAGAAGGTTAAGCAATGAGTCTGATGATACACCGATACAAAGCCGATTAATCGGTTCTGTATCGGTTAAGGCAAAGTATGTCAAACTTGATACACTTTCAAAAATGAAAGTCTGTCAAACATGATACACTTACACAATTGATACACTTTCACAATTGGCAACCTTTGCAGGAAACAAGCATAAAATGCAACTTTGAAAAAAAAAAGAAAAGAAAGAATCGATTAAAAACTTGACCTCGGAGTAACAGAATTGAATCCCAAATCGAGTTGACTTACCTTCTAGAAGAATTGACTTGAAGCGATCTAAACCGACCTTCACTGACTTCAATAACACTGAGTGAATAATTAAAAGATATATTCAACTCCAATTCTAGTTCTATTCTTCCGTTCCGGCTTCTTCTGACCTACTGAGTCCGGAAGAGCCCGGAACACGTGGTGATAACCAGTGAGAGTCGAACCTCAACTGTATCTGACCTGAGAAACAGGAACAAGTCCCCTCTAGGGCTTAACGTGAACAAAATCGCTTCTATCCAAGCTACTGAGACCACCCTCTTCCTCGCGAAGAAACCAGGTATCAGGAGACCTGTGAGAGGCAAGTACTTTGGCTACTTTCTCTCATTCGAGACCAAACATCTGCGTGCTCTCTTCGTCCACAATCATCTCCTCCCTCTAGATCTAGCTGTCTCTACCCCTCTTCGCTGGAATTCCTACATCGGAGACTTCACAGATATGTGTGCACGAATTACATCTCTGGATCTTGTGCCTCTCGAACCCCATCGCCTACACCTACCTAGCAACAGCCACGAATACGCCTTCACTCCTATCCCCTTTGGCCAATCCACTGACGAGTAGATTGCTCCAAAACACAGATTGAACAGGACCAGAACGCGAAACGCTGTCAAAATCGCTGACAAGTCTCCCTTTCTGTCCTCTGTATAGATTTCTCATCCGACAGGAATTCATCGCGAAGCGCTGCCAAATTTTCTTTCTTTCTTCCCCTTTTTCTTTATACTTCGACAAAATACTTCCCACTCAAGAAAACAGACAGAAAAGACCACCCATCAACTTTGACCAGAGCACGGCTCAGACAACCAAGGTACTCAAAGCCGTTGTTGGTTCCCCTCCCGATAGAGCAGTTTCCGAAAGAGAGGAACAAGCCCGCCTCCTTGTCAAGGAAGCCCTCGAAAGGAACGCTGCCTTTGTAAGTAACCCACAAAACTTAAGCGTCTTCTTGTTAGACCAGTACAGCTATCAAGTCTGGGCCCACAACCGACAGTCCTCTCTCGGTCTGAAGGCTCTCGGCTTTGATACCACCCCCCAAGAGAAATTCATCTGCATTCAACACCTACAGCTTCCCCCTTACCTTGTGTCTAACAGTAGGTGGGTCTGGCCGTATTTTGATTGATTCCGATCCCTTTCAATAGAATTACGATGCCCGTGCACAACACCAGGCTGGCAAAAGCGAAGGCAAAAGCTCTAGCAAACGCTGTAGCAAAGGCAAAGGCAAAAGGTCTCGCAAAGGCCGCCGCTTCCAAACCGAAAACTAAAGCTAAAGCTAAAGGCAAAGCCAAAGCTAAAGCCAAGGCTGCTCTCTCACTTGCTGCTCCTCCAGACCCAGCCCAACCCAACGCCAACCAGAACGAGGATCTACATGCAGATGGAGAAGCAGTAGGACAAAATCCTCAGGCTGAACATCGCGACGTCCAGATGGGAGTAGCAGCACCAGCAAACCCCAACCCAGAAGAAGAAGAAGAAGAAGTACAAGAAGTACCGATGAACGAAAGAGAACAACAGGGGGCCTCCAGACACAACGACCAGCCTCCAAGGGGACCCCCGCCTCAGTCAGTGCTCAGTATCATTGACCCCTAATTCCTCAGAGACCTGCAGACTCAGGGATTTATCTTCAGGTTGGATGGACAAAAGAATGTCGTCCCTGTGCGTATGGATACCAATTACTCTCCCGATATCCCCGAGACTCCCACTAGACATCGTCTCTCCCCAAGAGCACATACCGAATCGCGGCCTACAAGAGACATACCAAAAGTGAAAGTAGACCTTCCTTCCTTCTCGGGAGATCGAACACAAACAAGGGCATATTGGGGGAGGATAATTCATCTCTACAATCGGATGCAGTGGAATTTCTTCGACTTCAGAAACATGTACTTTCCCTCCACACTCGCAGGTAGAGCCAAAAGCTGGTACGATCAACTTCCTCTTGGGAAGTTACTTCTCATCAGCTCCCTTGCGCAGCTCACAAACCTCTTCCTGAACGAATACAAATTAACAGAAGCAGATCAAGACTCAGCAGAAGAAAAGCTTTTTTCCCTCAAACAGAAAGTTACTGAGTCACTGGAAGATTATGCAAACAGGTATCAAAATCTATGTAGTGAGAGCGGAAAGGACATAGATGCGTCAACTGTTACTAAACACTTCGTGAAAAGAGTTGTTAACGAGACAGTGAGAGTTGCACTGAGAACAAAAGATTACTCTTCGTTTCAAGAACTTCTCTTAGATGCAAAGAAATACTCTTCTGTAACTCCAGCAACATATTAGGTCTCTGTTTCCAGTGCAAAAATAGGAAGGACGGGACCCCCGAGAGAAAGATTGGAAATCACCTACCCAGACAGTGATGACGTACCCATGCAAGATGTCCCACAAGGAACCTCTGTAGTGAACGTTGTAAACATCGCACACGAAATACTGCAGTCAAGGGCACAGTGTACCAAATGTGCAGGGACCAGGACACACACTATGAATGGATGCACACTTCCACCCGAGATAGAATGTAACTATTGTCACAAGAAAGGACATATCAGAGATGTATGCCAAATCAAGAGAAACGATGAGATGGCAGCTGAAAGAACAGAAAGAGATCGGAGAGGAAGGGAACAGTACATTCAAAACACAGACAAGGATCAAAGGGACACAAATGGATGGGGAGGACCAATGCGAGGACCACCGAGAAAATTTGAAGGAAACAGTGGTAGGACACTCAGACCTTACCAAACATACCGCCCCTTCCTTCCCAATAGACACCCACCTCAGCCATAGAATCGACCGTATATGAATCCACCAGCGCCTCGAACCCCATTCTTGATGTCGAAGCCGATGAGACCGAATCACACCATTCCCCAACCTCCGCCTCGACTGGCAACCCATACGAATGCCATTCCGGTGAACTAAAACCAAGGACAAAAACACTGAGGCGTGTGCAGTTCCAAGGCAACTGCACACGAACAAAAAGCCTCAAATGAAAGAGGACTGGAAACAACCCGACCCTTCACCCCTTCCTTCTGCTCGCATTGCTCATATCAGACTTTCTTCACCAGGTGTAGGACTCTTCATTTCTCTTTCTAAAGAAGAAACTCCTTCTACAGTTGCTCTTATTGACATGGAGGCCAAAGTCTCTTTATTGCACACAAAAGTCTTTTGATGTCTCAGGAAAGAAATACCAGGTTTGACTGTACAAAGAATTCCACTGACTATAAAAGGGGAAGGGGGACAAGAATTGGGAAATAAAGGGTCCGTCTCTCTATGGGTAAACATAGAAGGGAAGATAAAAAAACACAGATTTTATATTTCTTCTTCTATCAAAAATGAATGTATTCTCGGAAAGTTGTTTTGCAATAAATATATTTTGTCTCTTTCTTTCAACCCCGACGTCCTTCGGCTGAAAAGAGAAGGAGAAAATCTATGTGGAATTTCTCTCCGCCCTGTGGAAATTCTCAGGAAAGAAAAACAGTTTATCTAGTCACCTCTCTTCCTTCAAAGAAAAGAAACTTTCCCTCCTTCCTCTTTCTCTCATGTGTCTATCTCCCTACCTGACGATTCTGTGATTCCCAATGGAAGTGTTCTATATGTAGAGGGCAGTTTGGGACGATATGCACCCATGGGGATTTACTTGCATAACAGCGTGGGAAGGATAGAAGACCAAAGTGTTCATATTACTGTGATCAATGCTACATGTCGATCTTTTACTTTCCCTCCTAATCTCCGTCTTGCATATGCATCTATTTG
Source organism: Chromera velia (assembly GCA_018398765.1). NCBI lineage: Eukaryota > Chromeraceae > Chromera > Chromera velia. The sequence goes on along the minus strand of JAHBMJ010000348.1, from coordinate 45,936 downwards.
TAGAACTGAAGGAGAAGAAAATCAAGCGTTTTCAACTATCTGTACAAAAAACAACGAGGGTGGAGAAAAGGATAAGAGGATGCGACAAGACTGCAACATATCAGCAGCACAAATGTCTATGTTAGAAGATTCACAAAAAAAAGAAAAGGACGAACTTCTTCTAGAAGAAAAAGAAGAAGCGATCAAACAAATCAAAGAGACGGTTGAGAAGGCCAGGAATTTGAACCCAGAAGAAAAGAAGAGATTGGAGCTTCTACTATTAGAATTCACTTCCCTCTTTCCAACTGAGCGAAACCCGGGACCATTGGGAGAAATCGAACATGCCATAGAAACAAACACAGAAGAACCAGTTTTTGTCAGACCTAGACAGGTGCCGCATGCGCTCACAGAAAAGGTAGAAGAACAAATAAATAATTGGTTGCAGTCAGGAGTAATCACAGAAAGCCTCAGTCCCTGGAGTGCTCCGATCGTTTGCGTAAAAAAGAAAGGACCAGGAAATAAAATCAGATTGTGTGTCAACTACCGCTGTCTAAACGCTGTTCTGAAGAAGAAAAACTGGCCTTTACCTCACATAGATAACATTCTGACTCAGCTCCAAGGAAAAAAGTGGTTCTCAGTCATTGACCTTGCTTCAGCTTTCAATCAAATGAAAGTAAGAGAGAAAGATCAAGAAAAACTTACATTTTCTTGTCACATAGGATCGTACAAGTTTCTTCGCGTACCTTTTGGAATTCAGTCCGCTCCCGCCATGCTGCAGAAAACCATGGACCAATTGTTTAGTAGATTGATGAATGTATGCGCATCGGGGTACATTGATGACTTACTCTGTGCATCTCGGTCTATGGAAGATCACTTCGCCGACCTTCATACTGTGCTCACTCGCTTCAAAAATATTGAAGCAAAAATTTCATTCAGTAAATGTTCGTTCTTTCAACAAGAAATACAATATTTGGGCCACAAAATTACACCCACAGGTATTTTACCTTCAGGCGAGAAAACAGAATATATTAAAAACGCCGTTCCTCCCAAGACTGTGAAAGAGACAAGGGGATTTTTAGGATTGACGGGGTACTACAGGAAGTTTGTAGAGAAATATGTATCAATAGCAGCACCATTGTATGACCTGACAAAGAAAAACACACCCTTTAAATGGGAGACGGCGCACCAAAAAGCATTTGACAGATTGAAACAGATCCTCACCTCAGCTTCTGTGCTTAGCCATCCTCGTTGGGACGTTCCCTTCATCTTGAAATGTGACGCTTCACACTCTGCCATCTCTGCAATTCTGTGTCAAGAGGACAATGAAGGGCGTGAATATATAATTTCGTATGCGTCAAGAAAACTCACATCAATAGAAAGATGCTGGCACGTAAGTGAGACCGAAATGCTTGCATGTACATGGGGAGTTGAGAAATTTAAGCCGTGGCTGTGGGGGAGAGAATTCATTATTTACACTGATCATGCAGCTTTGCAGTGGGTTCACCGACAGAAAGACACTAGCCCCCGTCTTATGAAAATGAGTCTGAAACTGTCACGGTACGATTATCGAGTCATCCACAAAAAGGGAACGAGCAATGCAGATGCAGATGCGCTTAGAAGAGGGTGTTTCGTTCACGAACGAATGGAAGAAAAAGACTTAGACACAGAATCAGATGACTCAGTTGTGGTTGCGGCACACACAACAACAAAAAAAAGAAAAGAAGGAAATCCAGAATCAAACGTACCAAAACCTCTTGACGCACCTTCAATCGTGTTACCACACACAGTGGAAGATGTAAAATCTGCACAAAGAAAAGACCCAGAATTGTCATAAATGATTAAATATTTGGAAAAATGAGAAATTTCAGAAGGACTCTCTTATCATGAAAGGATTTGTTTGGTCTCTCAAGCCCCTCTATATTTGATGCATCAAGGACTACTCCTGCGTTTTCTCCCCCCTGCCAATGGACACTGCTCAGGCATGTGTTTTCTTTTGGCAGTACCAAAACAAATAAGAGAAGCACTCTTACAGAATTCATATTCACACATTTTGGCGGGACACATGGGGATGCACAGGGTGGTCAGGGCGTTGTCTGAGAAATATTTTTGGCCGAGTATGTATTTGGATGTGCAACAGTTTGTTCGTACCTGCAGAAAATGCTAGATGAGAAGAAAGAATTTAGAGAAAGCACAGTACAAATCACAGATCATTCGAGATGCGCCGCTGGAAAGCTTCAGTTTTGACATCATGGGTCCCCTTCCGGTGACAAAAGAGGGATACAAATACATTTTGGTTGTACTCTGTCTCGCATCCAGGTATGCAGAATTGATTCTACTGAAAAATCAAAAAGTAGATACAATCGCAACGGCACTTGTACAGAATCAAATTTGTCATTATGGCATACCAGTATGCCTGCAGTCAGACAGGGGGGCAAATCTCTTAGATCCGGTGGTTCAAAGTATCTGTCATTTAATCGGATCAGACAGAGTTCTAGCGACAGCATATTCTCCAGAAACACAAGGAAGAATCGAGAGAATCAATGCCAACATAAAGAACTCGATGGCAAAATATGTAACCAAATCAGGGAGTGACTGGAGTGCGTATTATGCCTTTGCCGCTTTCACACATAACAGTACGTATTAAACGAGTATTAGAATGAGCCCCTACCAGATCATCTTCGGTAAAAAGCCCAACAATCCATCGCGTCTGTTGGCAGATTTATCTGTCGATGGGAAATTCCTTCTGCAAGATTACATAAAGATTTTGAAGGATGTCAGAAAAGAGAACAAAGAAAGAATGCAACTTTTCCAAACAGCAGCAGAACAAAAAATGAGAAGAAAATTCAAAAACGATCCTTCCAAACTAAGGATTTACAAGAAGGGCGATTATGTTTGGTTAGAAAAGGGAACAAGGAAAGACAAAAGGATCGAAAAAGGATTGAATGACTTATTTGAAGGGCTTTACTTGATCAATGCTTGTTTACCCAATAGAACTTTTGTTTTACATAAACCGGGGGCACAGTAAACGATGACAGTCAATAGAAGAAGAATCAAACCCTTCCTTTCACGAAATTTGAATGAAAGCGACATGATGGAAGTGACGTACAAAGAAATCGATGAAAAAGCAGAAGAAGTAGTGGAAGTTGCGGATGGTAAGGAAATGTCTGAAGTAGAAGAAGCAAGGGAGGAAGGGGAAATGAAACAAACTTCGTGAAAATGATACCAAACGGACTCAGCCGTTCAAAAGAAGAAAACAAAGACAAACAGTGCGGACAAAGACAGTCGAAGAGATTACGAGGTAGAAAAAATTTGTGGTAGAAGGAAGAAAGGAGACAAATTTGAATATTTACTCAAATGGAAAGGATACGAAGAACTCACTTGGGAGATGGAAGATGACCTCTTATGTCCCGAATCGATTGAAGAATACCTAAGGAAAATTGAGGGACAATAATGGGGTGGGGAGAAGAGTGAAAAGAGAGAGCGCTAACTGAATGAAAGAAGAGATGAGACATCGTTGCACATGTGAATGGAAAGAGAGAGCGCTGACTGAATGAAAGAAGAGACGAGACATCATCACACATGTGAATGGAAAGAGAGAGCACTGACTGAATGAAGGAAGAGACGAGACGTCGTTGCACATATGAATGGAAAGAGAGAACGCTGCCTGAATGAAAAAAGAGACGAGACACCGCAAGACGCCGTTGCACACGTGAGTGGGGAAAAGAACACCATCTGAGTGAAAGGAGAAACTGGCTTCTGTATGATAAGAGAAAAGGAGGAACTGTGGTTGCACAAATGGAAGGAGAAGAATCAATTCTGCATAAAGGATGAAAGGCGGAATTGTGATTGTACGAATGGAAGAAAGAAGTTGACCTCCGCATGAAAAGATGGATGGAAGGAAGAAATGTGGTGGTATAGATAGAAGGGGAGACGGATATCTGCATAGAGAACTGAGAGAAAGAATTGTAAATTGTATAAATGGAAAAGGAGACGAAGGGAGACTGACCTCTGTGTAGGGAAGAACCATGCATGGTTGTTGCATGGAACGGGAGACTGGCTCCTGCATGAAAATTTGGATGAAGAAGACATCGTTGTGGAAGAAAAGAGATTGCTTTGGGAATGATTGAGGGCAAACTTGATAAGAGAAGAATAAAGGGTAGAGGAAGCGTTGTTTGAGTCTGGAATAATTCAGAAAAAGCACCTTCTGATAATAGGGAGGCAGACATGAAAGGGAGCAAGATGAATGATTGATTATGCATGCGAGAGAGGTGCGATTGGGATCCTGGAGCTGGTGAAGCCAGGAATGCCCGGACATTGTAGCTGGAAGGCCTTTTGCCATGTAGAAGGACAAGTGGAATACTTTGTTCCTTCTCTTTACTCATTTTGCAGGCTACGTATCGTTAGAAATGAGATATTGCCCCGATCCTGGGAGACCATCAGATAGAGATAAGAAGTAACTAACAGAGAGAGGTACCGGCGTTAAGGGGATTAGAGACCTGCATGGAATGATTGACTCATTCGTAATGAACCGTAAAGTAATTAATGAAATTCAAAGACCCATACAGTCTGTACATTATATAGTCCGGAAAGACTATGAGTATTCGGATTAAATTCATGAAAGATTATACGATCAACCTCTCTGTATAAAGGCCAGGAGCCTTGTTGGGGGCATGGCAAAAATCAGCATGGTGAGAGAGGTGGAGGCAGGAGCATAAATTGCGTCCTGGGCTCTGATATAGCCCCTTACCGGGCAGGAAGCGACATGATTGCAAGCCCACAGCGCTGGAAATATATGCACGATGTATGAATGAGAGGCACGTAGGCGACTTCACAAACTTGGAAACATAGAGGAAGATAAAAGAATAGAGAAACACAAACCAACCTTCAGACTCGAGCCAAACATCGGGATAGCGGTTAGCTTGTCTCTCCAAGCATCATAAGCCTTGTTCGGATGCGGAAGGCTGGCCACCCAACGTGACGTACAAAGCGATGCTTAGGGCAAGCGAGACTTATACTTCCAGATTCAAGTAAAGCGATCGATTGTATATATACAGATCGTAGTAAACGCAGTCCCAGGGAACTATACGGAGATGAACATTCTTTTTGCTCAAACCATACTCAAGGAGAAGACTCGAGAGATGACCTCAAGTAAGTGAAAAACTTATCAAGGAGTGACATCATGAAAAGAAGTGATTCAGGTTAGCTGTACTATTAATCATTAAGGTCAGTTCCTTCTCAAGAGATAGACGGATCTTTACATGCATACATATATATACATGTATGCTTTTTCATCATTTTTGAGGTAGGCCCGACGTGGCCCCGGAAAACAAATCTGCATGCATGAAGCCGCGTCCCCGCTAGACAAATTATGCAAAGTCTGACAAATTTGAAAGTCTGTCAAATTTGAAAAAGTTCAAAATTGAATATACTTTGACGGATGTACGGTGTCAAGTTCAAGAACACAAGCACTATCCTCTGTATTCCATACCCTCACACCTGTCATTCTCAAAGTTGCGAACACCTTCCCCCTTCAGATTCTCATCTGTATTAATTCTTCTCTCTTAGCCTTCCCTTTCTGGAACAACAGTTGTTCAGCTGTACAAAGGCATCGAGAGAATGGAAGACGGGCATACGGAAACTTCTCCTAGCTCCGCTCTGCGGCCCCCGACAGAGTCTCTCTCAAGCTACGCACGGAGATCTATAGACCAAGCCAAACAGGCTAGCAGATAAGAGATGCACAAAAGACTCGGTGAGGACACCTACAACTTCATACTAGATCAAAGGGCGGAGTTGTATCAGAGATTTGAGGCCTATAAAAACTATGACATCCCAATCGGGACAGCCCACGGTCCTGCAGGGTTATATACGGCGCAGTGGTGGAAATTTGCCACGAAGGTTTTCGCCCTGACGATGAGAATGCTGATCAGGGAAGCGGGTCTCTTAGGAGTAGCCATCCTGCTCTACCACTCCTGGGTGAACGATATCGCTATGCTGGCTCTCACATTCTCTATTATGGCAGTGGCCTGTCCGGAATCGTGGGATGCCACGTTCAAAGCAATTAGGAATTGTTGTCTCTGCCACGAAAAAGACTTCCGCAGATATCATGAGGAATACAAAAAGAAACGAATGTGGACGGAGTATGAGATCAATTTGGGGAGAGGAGTCGTTAAGACAATTGGATTCTTGGAGTCTATGGCAGGAATCACCAAATACTTTGGTATTGGAGCAGTGAAAATTATGAGAGTAATCCTACAACCTTGGAACCTAGCTTGGAACCCAGACTCCAATGCAAAATATCTAATAGCAGCATCGAATCTTGCGACTGCTCATGCGGTATATATAGATCCTTTCTTTGTCCCGTCAGAAGAAGGATGGCATAGCACTTTCACCTCGAAGGGGTTTTTAATAATTCCAGAATTAACATACGAAGACGCATATGCGCAAGGGCTATATGTGTGGCAAGGTCCTTTCAGATAAGGGACGTCAATCCGGTTAGCAGCATTTTCGCCCATAGAGCTCTTCCAACTAGATAATGGAAGATACGGGTTTCCAGTCCATAAAATAATGGCAGCGAATATTCGAAATAGAACCCTCCCGAATATGGAGTATCCATTCGAACGGCTACCACCGGCCTTTTCGATTTCAGATCCGCTGCAGTCCATCAACAATTCCCCAAGAGAACAAGAAGAACCCAGGATTGACAGAATGCCTTTTACCGATGGGACAGACACTCATCCCAGCTCGTCCAGCAGGAAAAGACAATACATAGGAGAGATAGCAGATTTCCCCAGCAGACCTGTGCACAACAACATTATGGGTGCTGCTTCATCGGGACAGACCGACAGACAACTGCCAAATTGGTTTTTTCGCTCTCCTACCTTTCCGTTCGCAAGTGATGAAGAGGATGAACGGATAGAGGCAGCAGTCCAAGGTGCATCCTACCTAACTGGGTCATGCCCCCCTTTACCACAGAACAACGGGGATGACAGACAAGACGTATCGAGGCTCAGTCCTCTTCCCTTCCCACCTGACAGTCCAGGAAGGTTCTACAGCCCCTTCCCCTTTGGCTCAAGGCCTCACAGCCCAATGCCCCACAGTCCCAGTCAGTTCTGCCACAGATTTCACAGTCCTATGTCACAAACTTCAAGCTCCAGACCTCTCAGCCCCGGACTTCCGTCAATTGACCCTCCTTTCGGAAAATATGAGCAGCAGACACTGGGTATGATGCCTTCACCTGCAGCCGGAGACTGGGTTCCAAGGTTCAGCCCGACGTCGATTCCCGGCAGCTCCGAGGGAGAAGCTTAACAAGAAGACATGGGTCAGGTGGCACCCGCAGACTCCAGAGATTCTGATACACAGTCGGATTGTGTTATTCTCAGAGAAGTCAACTGTGGGAACAATGGGGCGGATATGATCAATCTTACTCACTCTGAGTCTGTGTGAAGAAAAATGCAGAAGGAAAGAGAAGGTTGATTGTCACACATTTTGTTGTTCAGAAGGAAGGCCTTGTTGATCAAATGAAGGATTATGGTGAAGAGAAAACTTTGCATTTGAAGGTATGCATTAAAAAAAAAAAAAAATCGTCAGGAAAGAAGGAAAGAAGAAAAGAAAAAATAGAGATCTTTTCATAATTTTTTGTATGAGGTGCCTCCTTTGAGTTTGAAAAGGAGGCAACAACAGGGAGGGATATGTTCTGTTGAAAGAAGAGTCGCGATTTGTTGGAAGGAGCCTTAGGGTGCTGGAAGAGGATTCACTGTTCTGTTAATTAAAAGAAGTTATGGTTCGCTGTCAGATCTTTGCGGATCTTCCCCGGCAAAGCACTAAAATGTCAACACAATTTGTAGTAAACACCAACAGAATTTGTAGTAAAAAAAAATAAATTAAACGGTTGTGGAAAACCGCCTTAGGCAGGAGGGATATGTTCTGTTGAAGTTATAGGCAATAGAATGAAGTTAGGTTTTTTAGATCAAAGGCTAGTAAGAACGACATAGACTAGTCTTATTTTATTAGTAAATATTTAGTTATTAAATTGAGCAACAGGAATGATAGATTAAGAAGTCATGGAGAAAGATCAATTGGAATGTAAGAGTTAAGGTCCTATAAGGCTGATATACAGTAAAGGGTGTATACCTTGATGGAAGATTGGTAGAGAATGGATGGAAATGAATTAAACACTCGATATAAAAGAAATAAAGTCAGACGATATCAGGAAACTGATAAAAGAAATAAAGTTAAAAAGCTTGAGTAAAAAAAAAAGCAATAGAGTTAATAAGAAAGACGGAAAATAGATTGATAGAAGGTCAAGCAATGAGTCTGATGATACACTGATACAAAGCCAATTAATTGGTTCTGTATCGGTTAAGGCAAAGTATGTCAAGCTTGATACACTTTCAAAAATGAAAGTCTGTCAAACATGATACACTTACACAATTGATACACTTTCACAATTGGCAACCT
>JAHBMJ010000348.1:0-35000 GCA_018398765.1 Chromera velia | reverse complement strand
ATGTTCCTGCAGTTTCAACAGACCTAGATCCTCATCAGGCTGGCGCAGAGAAAGCCCAGTGCAAGCGGTAATGGAGGCGTGTTACGAAGGCGTTGAACAGACGTGGATATACAGACCACTCTAGACACGGTTTGAATTTTCGCTTGAGTCGATGCACTCTGACTGAGCAGAGCCTCAGAATAGAAAGCGCTCTCCTCAGGGAACTTGTTTGAGTTACCCGTGCCCCTGTCTTGCAGTGTTCTGCTCCGTCCAATATGACCGAGCACAGTGCTTTCAGCATGCATGTAAGGTCGGAATGAAAACACCTTCGATCGAACCGAGAAGGAGGGGTAGGAAGAAGGCCCTATGTGGCCCTATATGATGCAACGCATATAAACAGACTTCAGGAGGGAGCTATAGTCAGAGTAGTTATGGCATGTTGTGGCAGTTTCCCCCTTTTAAATCTATTAACAACCTCAGCAACAATGACTGACCTTCGGCGATAAACGGAACACTTCTGCCGACCTCCGAGGTCTGAGCGAGAAAATACTTTGTTGCTTCTGCACCGAAGCTCCCTGATGATCAAGGAATCTGAAGCTTAAAACAAGCAAACTATGGCTACAGTTTCGACGTGCTCGGACAGATTGAGAGCAGTTGGGTCCGAGAGCACAATTTTCTTTAAAGGTCAGTCAAATTCACAGCATCTTGAAAGCGAAACCACATGCAGAGAGGTGTGTGCACTGCGCCTCCGAGGCAGACGCGTGGCGAAGAGGCCGGGGAAAACTGAGACATCTCAAAGGTGCCTCTGGAGGTGGCAAAGCTGGTTGTGTAAACAGGATTAATACATATATACAGCTGAGAACTGGGTCTTTGATCTCGAATCTTCCACTAGAAAGAATCGCCCCAGAGGCCGAAAGAACCCCTACCATTTTTGCGGCGGCGGCGAGCCCTCAGAACAAAAAGGGGGTTCATTTCCACATATGAAGCACCCCACAGCGGCGGCGGCAAGGCTTCCACCCAAAAAGTAGGTTCATTTACTTTTGGGGGGGGACACCAGGGGTGATCTGCAACATGCAACAACCATCCATGGCCACGCGACGGTGCACAACAGGCATGCATTAATTCAATTCATGGCGATCACCGCGGCTCTTTCGAATAAGCAGGCGACTCTGTAATCCTACACGAAGTCGCTTTCCAAGTTGCAGTACGGATTCTGGGCTTGGTGTCACACTGACAAAGAGTTTCTGTGTATCTTCAGGAAGATCGAGCAAGCTCTCATCTTGAACCTATATAGCCCCTTTGTGTCTGACCTTTATCCACCGACTGTGAAGACGTAGAGAATGAGTGACAGTGGCAACCAGAGTGAGAAGGCCCCCATCGAGCGAGCGCACCCTGACGAGGGGGCGCAAAATGCCTTCACGGAATCTGAACGGACGACTCGCGAAAAAGAGGAAGAGAGGGGACGGAGCGGACACAGGTGTTTGCGTGAGCTGCTGCAGATCCGCGCAGTTGTCTGGTGCCGACCAGCGAGGGTAGGCCGGCTTGTGTACTGTAGTCTTCCATGAGTCATTCCCTGAGAGAACGACTCCAAGAGACAACGGCGGTGCAACTATGGCGTCTCTTGCTGGCGAAGTGAACACAGATGACGACCCTGTGCTCGCACCCATGGTTCGCCTTCCCCTGCGTCAAGTGCTCTTCAACTTTTTGGATTGCTCCACACTGCGGTGCCTGGCTGCTTCCTGCAAGAGTCTCCACAAGAAGAAACTCTTTGCAGACAGAGGTTGCTTTCGAGTCGAAGATGACACTGACTGCCAGACGTGCAGTATCTTCCGATGCAGCCACTGCCCTCTTCCCGACCACTTGAGGTGCCGCAATAAGCACCCGGACAACTGTACTGAGATTGTTCTTGATGGTGAGTATTCTGAACTTCTCAGTAGCCCTTACAGTGACCCTCTGTGCAACGGCTGGTGCAAAGACAAGGAGAAATGCGCCGCATGCGGCCGTCTGCAGTACAAATGCGTAGGGTCGTGCGCACAGCAGGAAGTGCAAAATTTAACTGACGACACCAAGTGGCCGGAGGAGCCTGCAAATGAGTGTCTAGACTGTTTCGAAGGGCCGTTCTGCAAGCGTCACAGGTTGGAGTGCGAGGAGTGTGGTGGCACTGTCTGCAAGTCATGCGCCAGGGACTCTGACAGAGACAACTTGAAGGAGACTCTGCAAGGCCGAGTTCTTTGCTCGGATTGCCGCGGACAAATGGAAGAGTGTTGTGGCTGTGGGAATCCGGTCTCCGATGCTGACATGGCTTGGAATTGTGACATGTGCGGATACAGCTGTGAAGACTGCATGAGAGCCTGCGGTGCGTGTGGCGAGGAAATGTGTCCTGGATGTGCAGAGAGTACTGACCGCCACGGGGAGATTTGCATGAATTGTCAGGATGCCCGGGAAGCCCTGGGAGACGATTTCGAGCTAGATTCCGACCTAGATTCCGAAGGCTCTTTTGATTAAAATGAGGCAGTACACGGAAATTGGAATTTCAATTCGCTTGCCGTTGCGCAGTAGAACGCTTTTGTTTCTTATATAGTAGACTGCAAGAGTTTTCACATTCCACTTGCATAAATGTGGGAGTTATATGACATCACAATGGTGCGCCAGTGTGATTGAAATGTTTTGGAGAGGCATATCAATTATATGATGAAATTTCCAGGTGCATTGTTTCAGGGACTGATGATTGCTGCCTGGATCGAGAGTTCCTAAAGTACCAGTGGTTCATCATTGAATAAATCATGCAATCAGAATCAACACGATTGTCCAAATAATTTACACATCATGTGTTGAAGTCTAGTTTAGTCTGTCTTTAGTTCTAGGTACACGAGCATGTCCAATTCATATCCAATTCATTTTTTTCTTCCATTTGCTTACATCTTTATAAAAGTTATCAAGAGTACGTAATAGTATGGCCTCTTCTATGGTTTAGCTACTTGATACCATCCCAAAATACATGTATTTCAAGTTCTGTTCAATAACTATTTAAGACTCTGTGCAGTCTGTGAGACTGTACTGGTAGAGATTTGACTTTTTTTTAAAAAATGTCGCAGTAAATTTGATACCGCAACGCGGAAGGTGGTTATACAGATGTGCATGGACCAATTAGAAGGGTCTGAAATTTTTAAGCCGGTTAAGCCGGTCCGCGCGATGCCGGCGGCGCCCAGGGCCCAGAAAGGCACCAAATTGGTCCCTAGAGGCCGCTGAGTGCGTTGGTGCAAGAATTTGGGCCAAAACTTTCCGGGGTACTCTCAAAATCCCGAAATTGTGCTTAGAATGCTCAAAAAGCACACCAACACACAGAGAAGGGTCATTTTATCCTCTCGTACCTTCCTGTCTACCTTGTTGTGTAGAGCAGTACCGATAGTCAAACTAGCATAATTCCGCTCCCCTAGTACTAGACAGCTTGCCTCTCTATCAGGATGAAGTCTTGTGGCGCAGTTGATCTGCTTTAGCATGTCCGGCAGCTCCAGTCTGGACCAGTCAGGAAAGTACCTCCCAGGCCTCCAAAGCAACATTCCTTCTTTCTACCAGGAGGCCACAGAATCGATCCCCAGCAATTTTACCCAATGCCCTGTATCTGTTGTCATCCTTCCAGGCCAACGGGATAGGTTCCTGGTGAGTCTGCTGGTTGTGGGAAGGCGAGATTGTTTTGTCTTCCTGTTGTGGAGAATTGGCGTCTCAGGGGAATTAATCGACCTCCAGCTCCCCCGCTAAGTGGTTCTGTCCTGCTCTTTCCCTCCAGACAGAAGCATATGAGTGTTGGACAATACCTTTGTGCGATGGCTGCAGGCTTGAAATGCTCAAGAAGGAAAAAGCCCTTCCGGCAATTTGACATAGGGCGCCATCTGGAGTGTATCTTTCTGTTCATGAGCAGATTTGTCAGTTGAAGTCCACAGACTGAGTGCATCAACCATTCCTTATCCCCTGTTGGAACTAAGTAACCTGGACCAGATGGAGCGTGTTGGTATGCATTTTATTATCATTGATGTACCACAGCCCTTTCTGAACTTCTGAGTCCAGGAAGGCCACTTTGGCTTCTTCAGGTGTCAGACCTCAAACGTCCGTTCTTTGGACTCCCTGTGAGTCTGGAAGTCGTTTTTTCTACACCAAGCAGCTAGAAAGAGTCTAGAGAGGCGAACTAACGTCTCCTAGGGTCATTGCTTTGAGTCCAGGAGGGAAAAGGGAACAGAGGGTTGTTCCTTTTCCCCTCGAAATTTTTGAGCCGGTTAAGGTCTGGCGGCGGGTTCTAATTGGTCCATGCACATCTGTATGACCCGCCGCCGCGTTGCGACATACTTACACGTATTTATATGACAGTTTAAGCCTAGTATTGAGTTTAAACCTGAGTGTGCAGGTATATATTGCTTTGTATTACTTTTTTTCCCTTTGATATCTTAATTGATTGAGCTTGGAATGACTAAGAACGACAGAAAAAATATAATTCCGAATAGGTCAAGCTTAGCAACTATTGGTAACCTAGGGGTGGGCACTAAAGTTTTTTTTATAATATAGTTTGCCTGTAAAACTTTAAACTTTAACTTTAAAACTTTAAAAGTAAACATGTAACCAGACATGTAAAAGTTGATCTAAAAGACGTTGCTAGAGAAGTTGATTTCATTTATATCGTTGCAGGCAAAGTTGCTGCTTTATATACTAGTAGATATACTAATTATACAAAAGTTTCATAACTCTGAAAACCAGTACAAGTATATCTAAACTTTTTATCCATGATGTTATCCGATCACTTTTCATCCGATGTTAGATCCGATCGATGTTGCTTAGCATGTCACCGATGATTATTTCCAATGTAAACATAAATCTAAACTTAAATAAACGAAGCTTCTGCTACTTTCTATGTAGCTAGTTAATTGATTTAGTTATGACTGACTTAATTAACGACCTATTCAAAAACTAATTAAAAAATGTTTTTTTTAAATAAAGTCTAGAGAGCAAAAAAAAAACTTTAACAAAAAAAGAAAGACATGTCCTCCACAGCGTGCTTAGGCTACAGGCATTAATGGAAGCCTGGGGTGAACGCGTGTGTGAAATGTGTAGATAACTCATGGTCGTATGTCAGTGACGCACGCATGTGAAACATGTGCGAAGGCATCCGCCCACACTGCATGGAGTGTCATAGTGGGTGATACATGATGCATGCATGGAAAGATGCATGCATGTGCACAATTAAGTGATTTGCCGATACAGAAGTAGACGATGCCACTACGGCACGTCTGAATGATCAAGGAAACAATGAATAAATGTCTGCATGACAGAACCTTCTGAGAACTTCTTTAACTAGGTGTGGAACGCTGGTAGGAGTCACCATAGTCACCAGGAATTCTTTCTAAAAAAACTTTAAAACTTTAGTGTTTACTCCTAGTTGGCGATAAATTACATTAATTTCATAAAAAAAAATATATAGCTAGACCGATTGATACGGTCCAGTCCTACTTTTGCTCGAGCGATACGTACGTGTATAGAGTTAGTTGATCGATCGAGCTGCATGACCATGTGCAAATTAAACTGCGCATGGGTGTTGGGTGCCTGCGGCCACGCTCCGCCTACTGCCTATAGCTGCATATGCGTTGAAGTGTTGCAGTGTTGCAGTGTTGCAGCGTTGCAGCGCGCACATGCATGTTGCGCTTCATGGCTGAGCAATGACATGATGCATGCAAGCAACCGGAAAAAGTTGCAGAGTTGTCTGCATTCGAATAGCTTGACGGCTATAAAAGTCCCAGAGAAGAACTGTATACATAATTCAGTTCGACCGTCGTTCCATGCTTGCAGGGTGCACCTTTGTTGCAAGGAACAGACAAAACACGGCTGCGACATTCCTCATGCTTCTACATGATGCAACACTGGCTTTGCTCTGATGCGCCTTCTCTTTTGTGACGTTGCGGTGCTGTGTCTGTCGACGATAGTGGTCGACTGCTCACTCCTGATTACCAATTCGTCTGTCTACCCATTCGTTCAAAAGAGTTACAGGTCTGTGTTTGTCCCTATCGATGAAGTGGAGACCGTTTCTCTTGACAATTTCAGGTGCACGTCTTTGCAAGGTTCCTCATGCGGTCTCCTGGCGACAGTACAGTCTGTTGCAGAGGAACAAAGCACGCAAAACAACACATTTGTGCAGAGGCGTCATTCTTCCGGACTGCCCGCCTTTGGCCTCACTTCCTTCTTTTCATTCCTGCGGGGGGGCGTCTCCTCTCTCTTCACCAAGCTCACAAAAACAGAGCAGCACCTTGTACAGCAGATTTCTTCGCACTTCTCAAGGTGGTTCCCTCCAGCATCCAAGGAAGCAGCATACCTTGGTATAGACAGGAATGGTTCAAGCCGTACAGCGATTTCATCATTTTCTGCCGTCTCTGGCCGACTCTCGTTCGGTTCCCTCCGGCCCGGCGTCTCCTCCCTTCCCCTGACGTTCAGCCAGGGCCTGCCTGCGAAGCGAATTGCCACGTGGGGGGGGAGACACGAGACCGGGTGTTGGGATGTTGTGGGGGGTGCGTACCGAACTCAGCAGACAGGCCAGTGGACACGATTTGAGGGGGCAACAGGGGTTCGTCCCTGTAATGAAGCAGCAAGAGGGGAATATGCGTCTGTCGCATTCTCGGGGCCTCTTGTGTTGAGTCGTCTGTGGGCTCGTTTGATAGGGAGGCGGTAGGCACAGTGATGGTGCAGGGAAGTCTGGACGGTCAGAAGGCATGGGAGCTTGTTCTGCGGATGCCTGGAGCATTTGGTCGTTTGGGGGGCACGGAGGGGGGGTGGGTAGACGTCCTGCGACTGTGGCAGGACAGGGAGGCAGTTGTGTTGGGGTGGAATTCCCCTTGGGAGCGCATCAACCGGATTTACTTTTCTTTTCATTCAACACACAAAGAGCCGTCCGGGGAAGGGAGAGGCAGCAGAAACAACCCGAATGAGAAGGTGTCGTTCCCCATTTTAATTGGCGCACTGGATGTGTGCGCCCTCAGCCATGCCTGGCTGTCAACCTCATTCGACGCCTACAGTGGCGTGCGTCGGTATCGGTCCGGGTCGGTATGGGGGGATGTGGAGGATCGATTGCAGAGAGCAGGGGGGCATGGGGTGAGTGGAGAGAGTTTTGATGAGAGACGGGCTGTGTGGTTGATGAGGAGTGGGCATGTTCCCTTCTCTCACGTACATTCTGAGGAGGCCGAGCTAAATGACGGTGACGTGGTAGGGTCTCGTCAAAATTTTGGAAGTCACGTTTCGTCTCTGAATATTAGGAAAAGAATGATTGAAGAGATGAGTGTCGTCAGGGGGGGTACAGGGAGATTGGTGTTCAATCAATTAGAGCGTGTGCGGTTGAAAGGTATTGAATCTCTAAGTCTGTCTCTGCCCTACCGTGTCGGTTTGTTGGTGACATCGCTGGGCAGGAATGTACAACAGTGGGTTACAAGAGAAGGGCAGAAGGAGGTAGAAGTCGAATTGCTCGAATATCTAGATGAGATCAAAGTATCATCCCTCTCCCCGCAGAAAGGCATCCCAACAAGAGCCACGGGAGCGGCGACAACCGTCGTCTCTCTCTCTTTCCTTCCTCTCGAAGCGCCTGTGCTCTCAGCCGCAGAGCTTGGGGGAGGGGGGTACGGGCACTCCCGCGTTTGGGGTCGGTCTCCGAACAATCTTTTGTCTGTGTGGCAGCCCCGCCACCCACTAGATGGGAGGTCTGTTGTCTCTCTCCGTCACTCCAACGAGCTGAATCTTTTGAGTGGAAGGAGACAGAAGGAGTGGGCTAGCGAGGCGGACTCCTTGCCGTACCCGAGTCTGTCCTCCCTCACGTCTCTGCTGTCCTCTGTGCTGCCCTCAGCTCTGAAGGACAAGAAGCAGCTGTCGGTTTCGAAACTTGTCGATCTAAGTGTGCTCTCTGAAGAGACGCAGGGGGAGGGGCAGAGAGATGATTTGCCTTTGAAAAGGACAAATGGTACACAGAAAGGGGCCTTGTCCGAGACAGTCACTGTGACAGTCAAACCAACAGCGAAAGAGACAGGGGGAAAGAAAAGCGAGAGGGTGCATCAAAGGAAAGAAGAAGAAGAAGTAGAAGGAGGAGAAAGCACAAAAGGAACCCCAGCTGATTGGATCAAAAGGGGGGGTGGGTCTCATCATCAAGTGGGCAATTCTACACAGGGGGGGCTGTCAGTGAGTGGCTGCGTCAGGCAGATGGGCTCTGCAAACTGTACGCAGAACGAGACAGCAACCAACTGCTCAACCAGACTGCCTCTCCCAGGCACCGTGCCAGTGTCAGCAGAGGCCCCAAAGAGCTCCACGAGTGCCAAAAAGAAAGTGATGAAAGAGGAGAAGCGGAATGACACCAACACAAATTCCACCACACAATCTTCAGACCCCGTTCCTCCAACAAGCACTGCTTTCAGTCTCTGTCTATCAGCACAGACTTCTGTGGATGAATTGAATGGGGCCGTTGGATGGGCTTTGATGGGTGGTCGGCCTCTGGTCCCCTCTGTACACCTGCGGGTGGATGCAGAGATTGTAAGCATAGCGTTGCCGTCCCCTTCTTCCTCAGAAGACAGACTGGAGGGATTACAACGGGTTCTCTCTTTGTCCTTCCCTCTGTTCTCTCTGCGGTTGAGTGCCTTGCCCCCCACACGACAGAGAATTTCTGAGAGCATCCAGAGGACCTCGAGGAAGAAGAAGAGCAGTCAGACAAAACACAAAAAGGGGAGGATCTCGAAAGACAAGTGGAGGCGTCCGGCTCGAGGGAGACATTCGGAGACGGAGACGGGAGCTGTCGTTGTGAGCGTGACAGCAGGGAGAGGGAAAGGGGGTGAAGGGAAAAAAGCCACTGGCTTGACGTCTCCTTTTGAGGTCTGTTTGTTTGTTTCCCTTGTCCATTACTTGCTCGACTGCTTCATTGCTCTTTTGCTTGCTTGCTTCCTTGCTTGCGTGATTGATTGATGGGTTGAGTGATTGTTCTTTCCTCTTTCTATCATCATCAACAAACGCCATCGCTTGTCAGCCAGTCGTTAGGTATCTAGCGTCAGGTAGGGGAAGCATGAGGCAGTTCGGTCCCTCCCCCCCTTCCTGCCTGTCTGCATCGGAATTCTTTTTGCCTGCATGCGGAAACCTTTTTTCTACTGCTGTTTTTTACATCAAAAGAAACAGTGCTCGCACGATTTCCGTTTGATTCGATCAAAGATGCAGTGAGTGACAAAATCAACGAATGAATTGGCGACCAGATCTCTTCGGATCCTCTGCTGAGAGTCAGTCCGTCAGCCAGTCAGTCAGTGAGTCAGTGAGTCAGTGAGTGAGTGAGTGAGTGAGTGAGTCAGTCAGTCGGTCAGTCAGTCAGTCAGTCAGTGAGTCAGTGAGTGAGTGAGTGAGTCAGTCAGTCGGTCAGTCAGTCAGTCAGTCAGTCAGTCAGTGAGTCAGTCAGTGAGTGAGTGAGTGAGTGAGTAAGTGAGTCAGTCAGTCGGTCAGTCAGTCAGTCAGTCAGTCAGTCAGTGAGTCAGTCAGTCAGTGAGTCAGTCAGTCAGTCAGTCAGTCAGTCAGTGAGTCAGTCAGTCAGTCAGTCAGTGAGTCAGTCAGTCAGTCAGTCAGTCAGTCAGTCAGTCAGTCAGTGAGCCAGTTAATCAGTGAACAGGTCAATCAATCACTCGGCCTCCAAGGGATGACTTTGGGGACGGTCAGAGGGAGAACAGCAATATGCATGAGTATTCAGTGAAACGCAACAGGCGATACTGACCGCACTGCTGCATCCTCGTGGTGTTGCAACACAGCAGCGAGTGCATTTGGCCTTCATTTGGAAGCAGTGCGGTTCTCTTCTCTCCTTTCGAAGATAAGCAGTACTCTCTCTCTCTCTCTCTCTCTCTCTCTGTGTGTGTGTGTGTGTGTGTGTGTGTGTGTGTCTATGTCTATGTCTGTGTCTGAGTGTGAGTGTCAGTGTGAGTGAAAATGCAAATTCTGAAAAAAAAAAAAAAAGAGAGAGATAGAGAGAGAGAGTGAGCGCATCTTCTCTCTTCTGTGTGTGAATGTGGTCTCTGATTCTCTGTTCATTTGGGCCTCACTCTTTCGATTCTGCAAGTGCGAGTGCGTCTCCGATCATACACTGCAAGACGTTCCACCTGTCAATGTTCCCGATTTCGTTTGATAGAAATTCCTTTTCCTCGCCTTGCAGGTCTCTGGTTGGATCGCTGGACCAGCAGAGAGGCCTTCGAAGAGCTCTTGAGGAGGGAGAAGGAGAAGGAGCGCTCAGGAGCCGCAGGAGACACCTCGAGGGCCCTCGTCGTCCTAGTTCCTTGACGACGCACTATAGGGTAGAAAATCTCATTTCGCAGTGAGCGCAGACAAAAATGCTACATGATAATCTGCCAGTGGACAATGGACAAGCCAACACGCATGCAGCTTTTTGCATAATCGAAAGAAGGCTGGCTGCCAGCGCTAGCAGGGTCGTTTCATTTTCTTATGTAGAATACACGGATTGATTTCAAAGTTGAATAAATTTAAATTGATTTTTGCGCTTAAACAAGTATTTTATTGAATCAATTTGAATAAAAGATAAAAATGTGTAAATACTTATGAAAACGGTTTGATTGTTCTTTCTATCATAAAAATAAACTAAATGAAATGAAAACTTAAAATTGAAAAATATTTAATTAGATTTGAGTGTTTGCAATAATAATCTTACGTAGAATCTTCCATGGCATTTAATCTAGGCCCTACACTACATGAAAAAACAATAAAGGATTGGAAAAACTTTTTTTTTGTAGATTTTTTTTATTTATTATGGCGGTCGACGGGCAAACAACTGTTGTTCAACTGTTGTAGGAGTGCTAGTAGGAGTGTTGCATGGGATGTTGCGTAAAAACTATATGTGTTTTGGTTGATGAATAAAAAAAGAAAAAAAAGATGAGAAACTTTTTTTTTTTTAATAGAGTGCAGAGTCTATAGCATTAAATCGTATAGAGATGTTACAGATCGATATATATAGGTAGTCTTTATTATTACCGTATATATAACTTAAAAATTTTTCGTTGAATGGCGCATGAAACATTGAGACTCCCAATTAAATTTGTAATGCCCAACTAATTTTTTAATAAAGTCTAGAACGTTCTTATAATAATTTAGGTACAGTTTGCAACATATATGTAGGGGTTAGAACCTCAAAAATTCTATGTAACACTGCCAACGGGCCATTAGAACTACCCTGCAAAAATGAGTGAATTTATAAATGAATTTAGATGAATTTACGTCATATGAATTTAAGCAGTGAATTTAGATGAATTTAGGTGAATTTAAGTGAATTTACAAATAAATTTTGAGGCTAAATTCACTGTGAATTTAGATTTCTAAATTCATTTCAAAATGAATTTAAAGCTTTTTATATAGAAATTAATTAATGTAAATTCACTTAAATTCATTAATTTCATAGTGAACTTAAAATTAAATTTATTATAGTGAATTTATACTCAAAATTCACTTGTAAATTCACTTAAATTCACCTAAATTCATCTAAATTCATGGCTTAAATTCATGTAAATTCATCTAAATTCACTTAAATTCATCTAAATTCATGGCTTAAATTCATGTAAATTCATCTAAATTCACTTAAATTCATTTGAATTGAATGAATGAATTGAGGCGGTTAAAGCCGGTGAGCCACTACTTAGACTCTGGCTAACTACGGAGCATGATATGCAATGTTGCTTTGTTGACCTAGCGCATTGATCCATTTATAAATTCACTCATTTTTGTAACCTAATTAAATTGCATGGTAGCATTGGAATCTTTACTAGATAGGCCGTTTAACTTAAAAATAAATTAAAACTGCTCTCATTACATCCTAAATAAGATCTCAATCTATATCTTGAATATTGTCTATATAACCTCTGAAATCACTTCTACTTTAAGACTATTATTACTTAAGTTACTTAAAGTCACACCTTAACATATGTTTAGAACATACGTACTAAAAAACTAGCTAAAAAGATGTTTAAGCTTAAGGTCTCCGAAACTAGAGACAAATCTCAAAGTCTTTCAAAGTGAGACAAACCTGCATGGAGAAACTCTGTAATTACTTGTTTCTCAAGCCGCTCAGGATCTGTCCAGGCAACGGTGATGTCACCTGCTATTACGCCAGCCCAAAGTACAACCGCGTCCTCATTACACTATATGAAGCTATGCGAGGCCCCTGCTCTGTTCTTTAGAGTGCAAGCCAAGTTGACCAGGTGGTTGAAAGACGTAGAAGACTTCTACAAACTTGAGAAAGTGTTGGACCTGGACAAGGTATTGGTGGCAAAAAACAGAATGTCCCAGGACCTGAAGGAATGGTTTGACCTCTATGAGGTCGAGAACGGACCATTCAAGAACTGGGAGTCGTTGAAGGCTGCCCTCATCGAGCACTATTCAGATACACTGGCCAGATAGAAGGCCAAAAAGGACCTGAAGAAGTGCCGATGCACTGGAGCTGGGGTTAACGACTACAATAAGCGATTCAAGCCGCTTGTCATGAAACTGAAGGGCCGGTTGATCGAAGATTCTGAAGACATCGTTGAAGACTACATCTCTGGTTTGTCAGCAAATGTTCGCCTTGAAACAAACAAGGCGCATCCGGTCAACTTGGTCATCGCCATGAAGACAGCAAGCGAGCTTGAGGTCTTTCTCTCTGGTGGAGAAGGACCGCAAGGCGGGACACGAGACTTCCAAAGGCCGAGTGCCTTCGAGAGTGGTAGGGAGAGTGCCCGACGCAACTCTCCACTGAGACAAGAGGAACGGCCCGTCCCCATGGACCTGTGTGGGGTCCGTCAACTCCTACTACCACTTACACCGGTAGAGAGGTCTCTCTGCATTGCAGAGGGAAGGTGTTTCAGATGCCGCCTCACAGGGCATACTGCTAGACAGTGTCCAGGTCCCTTCTCTAGACTCGGCGGAAACTTCTTTGGAATGCGGAGACTCACTGGTGGAGGGAACCCTCAGGACTTACAAGACTATGGGAGATTCCGTGGAGACTTCAGGCAGCTAAGAAGGATGGGGGCAGGGTAAAGGCGGATACCAGGGAGATCGCAGAGGGTTTGGAGCTCCATTCCCGACTGTCTAAGCATGGCCACTTCTGGGCTAGTCACAGTCGAGAGGGGGACACAGAGACGGTGGTCCCAGAGGAAGAGGAAGAGGTGGAAGGAAGCCGGCAGGTAAGGGAGTTCGAACGATCTACGGAAGTTTCGAGACGGATGAGGTGATAGGAGCAGAGGGACTCAAAACTTGTGGTCAGTGCCCCGAGATGGGAGAAAACCCTGAGAATGAAGACGTGCCAATGGAAATGAAGGAGGAAGAAAATGAAACAGGGGTCCGTCTAGGGTTATTTGTGTTTTCAGGTCGAGTGGCTGGTGTACCTGTCAGAGTTTTGGTTAATTCGGGTGCAGATAATATTTATCTTGACCGTTGTTTTGCCCATGCCCACCATCTCTGTGTGTGCAGATTGAGATGCCCCGTCAACTTGCATGGTGCCCTCAAGTCCTCGAAGACTCGGTCGGTCTATGAGTGTGCACCCACAGTGCCGATCAACATTCAGGGGTATCAAGAGACAGTGGGTGCAATGTTGGCCGACCTGGATGAGTATGATTTGATCTTGGGGACAAAGTGGGGTCATGTCTATGAGCCTGAACTGCAGTGGTCGTTTCAAAGTCTACGTTTTTGGTTCAGAAGGAAATTGATTTATTGGGTTCCAGATGTGGAGTTGGAGGAAGGGGACGAGGAACAAACATTCAGCACTCCTCCTCTTCTCTCTTCTGTGCAGGCAAAGCGGGCGATCTGGAAAGGAGCTGTCTACCATGCATCTAGTTAGACTGCAGACAGAAATCTCTTTTGGTGAGTCTACTAGGGTTGTTTGCAGGGTTCAAGAATTGCATAAAGTCAGTGAAAACGGGGGGAGAAAGAATGCTGGAGAGAATTGAAAGGGATTTAGGGGTAGTGAGATAATGAATGATGATTTTCTCTCTTCTTTTCCTTCTGATCATCCTGTTCTCTCTTCACCTGAATTGACTGAGGTTCGTGAGTACCTGAAGAAATCGACCGTGCCGATCGATGTAAAGAAAATTATGGCAGACAATGCATCTCTCTTTCTTAATTCCTTGACAGGGTTGCCGCCATCTAGGGGGGAAGGACTTGACTTTAAGATAGATCTCAAACCAGGAGCCCGACACCCGCCTCCAGCTCGCCCACCCTAATATCGTCTCTCTTTGGATGAGCTGGATGAATTGAGGAAGCAAGTTGATACATACTTGAAGCAAAGATTTATTCAACCATCTTGTTCTTCTTTTGCAACACCAGTTGTGTTTGTGGCAAAGAAGGATGGGACAATGAGGATGTGTTGTGACTATACGGGATTAAATAGAATCACAGTGAAGGACAAGCATCCATTGCCTCATCCTCAAGATTTGATTGATAGACTGTATGGGGCAAAATTTTTCATAGCTCTTGATCTTTAGCAATACTACCATCAGATGAGAATGAGAGAGAAAGACGTGCCCAAAAAAGCCTTCATGATAAGCTATGGGAATTATGAATGGCTCGTGGTCTCTTTGGGATTAACGAATGCCCCCCCGGCAGCCATGCAATTGATTTAGTGTGTATTGAGGGAGTGCCTTGATCGGTATGTATCTATATTTTTGGATGATATTCTAATTTATTCAAAGACGAGAGAGGAGTATGAACGGCATGTCTCTCGTGTTCTTTTTCTCCTTAGACAGGCAAATCTGTTTGCAAAGCTGTCGAAGTGTCATTTTTTTAAAAGAAAGGTGATATTCTTAGGGCTGAGGATCTCAGAGAAAGGAGTGAGGCCAGAGACAAAGAAACAGAAGAGATAGAAAACTGGCTAGTGCCCAAGAATGTGAGTGAGTTGCATTCTTTCCTTGGTTTGGCTTCTTAGGTAAGACGTTTTATGTTTGAATTCAGCAAGAAGGCTGCGCCTCTTTATCGCTTGCTAAAAAAGACGGTGAAGTTTGAGTAGAAAGAAGAGCAGCAGGCAAGTTTTGAAACAGTCAAATAAGCAGTTAAGCAGGTGACTGAATTATACATTCCTGATCCTACTCGTCTATTCGAAATTTTTGCTGATGCGTATGAAAAGACTGCGACTGTTGCTACTGTGCTCATACAGAAGGATCCACGTGTCAGGATCCTTCGGCCGTATACATTTGCTTTGAGAACAATAAGCCCAGCAGAGAAGAACTACCACATCAGAGACAAGGAGTTCCTTGCTTGTGTATTCGCAGTCAAGATTTGGCATCCGTACGTTTCGTGCACGACCCAGGTATGGAGTGATCATGAAAGTTTGAAGACAGTTACGTCGACCGCCAATCGAATGTAAATGTCTCCTCGCATGTGTCGTTGGGTTTTGTTGTTAAACCAGATAGGTATTACGCCTCAATACATGCCTGGAAGTAAGAATCGGGTAGCAGATGTATTGAGCAGAAAGCTTGTGAGAACTGAGCAAAAGTAGGAAGCGGAAGAAAAGACTGAAAAGAGAAAGGAAGAAGAAAAGGAAGCAAAAGGACTATTGGCAGGCATTGAGATGAGAGTGGATGTGAATGAAGAGTTCTTGAAGGAAGTGAAAGGAGGATACAAAAAAGAAAGATTCTTTCACTGTATTGAAGCATCCAGAGGTGCTTGTGCCTCGACACTTGAGAATAAGAATTCAACCATTCATTCTCATTGATGGCTTTTTTTATTTCAAAGACAGATTGGCCATTCCAACTGATGTTCTGCAGAGGCAGATGATCTCCGAGCATCATAACACGGTGGTCGGAGGACATCTGGGGCCAGAAAAGACATTTCTCAAGCTGAACAGTGAGTTTTACTGGCCCAACATATATTCATCAGTCAAGAAGTATGTAGCTCGGTGTGATGCCTGTCAGAGAGCAAAACATTCCACCCAGAAAAGACCTGGTCTGCTCAATTCTTTGCCTATCCCTAAGTGTCCGTATGAATCTCTTTCTCTCGACTTCCTGTTTGGTCTGCCAAGAACACTGTACTAGGGAAGAATTGTGGATGGAATTCTCTCTGTTATTGATCGTTTATCAAAAAATATATTTTTCATCCCGGTGTGGGAAGAGGCCACGAGAGAAGAGACAGCATCGATTGTATTCGAGAAAGTGGTGTGCTCGGTCAGTATGTTTCGTTCTCTTCTCTCTGATCGCGATCCTCGCTTCATCTCTGCATTTTGGCGAAAATTGCAAAGACTCTAGAAATCAAAAATCAAGATGAGCTCTTCCAGACACCCGTAGACAGACGGACAGACAGAGAGAGACAACAAAACGATCAGGGAGATGTTGAGGTGTTTCGTGATGGACCATTAGGAAGACTGGGCTGAGGCTTTGCCGGCATGTCAGTTTGCATATAAAGACAGTGTGCATCCAGTGACAGGTCTCTCACCATTTAGATTTGTGCATGGCTTTGATCCAATCCGACTGCCTGCAGTGCCTGTTCGGGAAAGTTTGCTATCTCCGGCAGCAGCTGACTTCACCGCACTATATAGGGCAGAGATGGCATAAGCGAAGGAGTGCCTGGAGCAAGCAAGGGAGACGGCAGCTCACTACTATGATCGTTATCATAGAGAACTGGAATTGGGTCCAGAAAATTGGGTGTTAGTGCATAAAGAATTTTTCGAACAAGAAAGAAGGCCGGAGGGAGTAAAGAGGAAGCTTGAGCCTGTGTGGTTTTGTCCTTTTAAGGTAGAGAGGGCAATCACATGGGGAGCGTATGAGTTGATCTTCCCGGCAGGAGTTCGTATTCATCCTGTGATGAATATGAACTATTTGAAAAAGTATGTGAGAGAGCCGGGTGACCCTCCACCTACAGTTAGACTTCCGAGGCTCGAGGGTGCTGAGTATGAGGTAGATAGAATTTTGGACAGCAAGAGAATTTCAAGGAAACAGCATTATTTAGTTAAATGGAAAGGGTTTGGAGTGAAAGATGCTTCGTGGGAGCCAGCGAAGAATCTTAAGAGAGCAAAAGAAAGGATCACTGATTTCAAAAGGAAAGAAAAATGACAGACGGGCAGTGTGAGGGAGGAAAGGCATAGGGTGAAAGACAATATATGATGATAACTCAATCACTCGAGGGCATGCTAGATAGGCGCTTAATGAGAAGATAGATAGGTATAAGAATTGATTGTCCAATCGCTCGATGGATATATGATTAATATATCAGTCTTCAGAGCTAAGCATAGACGTTGGCTTGAAAGACGGGCAAGTGTGAGGGGCATTCCGCCTAATAAGAAGACTGAGTAATAAAGGGCTGGCAAGCGTCAGGCAGATGTGGGCCAGATGGGGGACCCGGGCCACATAGCGTGTATAGGTATATCACGAGGCCGCGCATCGTGAAGTCGGGTATGCTTTCATTAAGTGATTTTAGTAAAGTGCATGCTTAATATTGCTTGATGTGTCTGCTTGACATCATCACTAAGAATGCTCAAGATTGATATTAACTGCTAGACTAAACCAACCGATGTCTATCAGACTTTAACCATCTGTATCTGATATTACTAAGACTCCTGTAAAACAGCTTACACCCTCTTTCTCTCGCTGTACTCTTTACGAGCCTCCTTCCTTTCCTCTCTTTTTTTTTTCCTCCTCTACCTTTCTTCCTTCTCGAATGGCCTGTGTAAGTTCTCTAGTTGCTGCCTAAGACGTCGCTCTCGCTTCTCCCCCTTCTGTCTTGGGATTGTCAATCCCCATCCCCCCCAGTCTAACTGGTAGTGCACTGACCTCTCTCATCTATTGCTCTGCGGCGGTATGGGAGCTATCGCGAGGCCTCCTGAATAGCAAGGCAGGGAGTAGCCTGTCTCAAATTGCTGCCTTAACGGGATCAAACTGTTCCCCCCTTACTTGTGTGACCCTCTACAGGAACCCTCACTCCCACTGTTGTGACTTAACGTATGTAAGCCGTGTACGCTTCCTGTATGAGGCGCAATGCCATGCACAACTGCTTCAGTCACTCTCTCTAGACCTCCAGATGCCTTAGCCGAACCAGTAGCCCCCCCACGCACGCAAAGCATGACGATAGGTATGGTACGCAGACGATGCGTCCTGCCTCGGCAGGCTAGTGATGATCAGGGAATGGTACCGCACAGTGCTGCAGAGGGGTCTAGCCATAAGCTACTTCCCCAAGCCTAATAAAACAATTCTCGCAGTCCCTGCACGGTTTGTGGAAGAAGCTAAGAAGGTGTATGTTTGCCGAGTTTTTACCTAAGGAAGAGGGGGGAAAGGGAATAACCATCGTGACAGGGTGCAGACTCCTAGGAGGATGTGTGGGAGATGAAACGGAGAAAGAGAAGTAGGTGGGAAAGAAGGTAGAAGAGTTCATGAAGAGAACGGAGGGGGGGATCTATGGAATCCAATCCGTTTGTCTCCAAAGTTCTCGGTTGTGTGCCTCCTGGTCGTCCCCCTTGACGCCCGTATCCCCCTCCTGTCGCCCTTTCCTTCCCTCCCCATTCTCACTGCTTGCTCTTTCTCTCTATTTATCCCTTCCCCTTTCCCCCGCCCTGACCTGTGTATTGGTATCTCATAGTACCCACACAAGGGGAAGCTGAGTGATTGCATAGCCCTCTGTCTATCTTTCCTTGCATACTAGAAGGTCTCCCTCTGTCTATCTTTCCTTGCTTTGAAGAACTGTCGTCCTGTTCGGAGGCTGTTCCCCCCCCGTAGGAACATTTTGGCATCAGATTCTCCTCTGTAACAATTGAAGATGAACTATGCCGCTCGCGGCCACTTGACTCTAACATTCCAGAGTTCTGCAATCCTTCTTGCTTCCCCAAAGCCGTTAGAGGCGTCTACTTCTAGTACTAGGCCGAACGCTAAGCATGGGTTGTCCCTTGTAGCCCGGCCTGTCTATATCCTCCCATACCCCCCCCACTGCATAGATTACCGCCTCGATGGCGCCCTGCTGTCAGTGTCACAGTGCCCCCCTGCTAGCTGATAATGTTCTGCCCCACACGTAGCTGATCGCGGCTGCAAGCTCCTCTTTAGTCTTATGTATGATGGCTTTGGCCATCAGTCGCCTCATAGACTTTCCGATCCTTATCGGCTAGCCTACCGGTCGGGCGCCGGGGCACTTATCGAGGGCAACTAGCCGACACGTGCGGCCTGTCTATATCCTCCCATACCCCCCCCACTGCATGGATTACCGCCTCGATGGCGCCCTACTGTCAGTATCACAGTGCCCCCCTGCTAGCTGATAGTGTTCTGCCCCACACGCGGCTGATCGCAGCTGCAGGCTCCTCTTTAGTCTTATGCATAATGGCTTTGGCCATCAATTGCCTCATAGACTTTCCGATCCTTATCGGCTAACCTACCGGTCGGGCGCCGGGGCATTTATTGAAAGCAACCAGCCAACATGCCCTGAAGGCTCACACTCTCTCCCATCCCTATATTCCATTTGCTATAACCTCTATCAGTCTTGCCACCTCCTCTCTCTGAGTCAGCTGGTCACTGCATGGCGGGGCCGTATCGGAGAAAAGCAGACTGTAGATTGGTGTTATCAAACCCAGAGGGGCCTGCGCTGCCCTGCAGTCTTCTAATCACTTCCTCGATGCCGTCGGAGGTGATCACTATGTATTCAAACGGAGGGAGGGCTTCCCCTTCGGAGAGGAGGATGAGTCCATCCATGTGGAGGCTGCGGCTGTCAGACTTTAGGTGCTTCATCTCTAATGTGGCTGCAACTGTCTGTATGGGCCCGTTCCCAACCTGGAACATGTCCTCTGCATCGAGCACCCTCCCTTTCTCCCTCTCTACTAGCCCTCACAGAGCGTGCCGAATCTTATCTTTTTGCATCAGATCTCGAAAATATCTGATCAAATTCTTCCTCCTCTCCCCTTCATCTTCCTCTTGCTCCCGTTTGCGCCCTCAGAGTCTCCCCTTTGTTTCTCTTACTTTATCACTCAACAGTTTCGCTTCTTTCATTATCTATTTCCTCCCTCCTTCTCCTTCCTCCCATTTTATCATTCTCTCTTCCAACTTTGCCTCACTGCCGCGTTTTTCTTGAGCCTGGGGTCCCATCGCATCAGGATGGAGGTTAAAAATAGTATTGGGGCCTCGCTGTGCCACTCCCCCCTCCAAACCCCCGCAATCAACTCTGCCAGCTTTTTTATTATCTCTCTCTCCAGTCCCCTCCGAGGCATCACATAATGCCCCGTTTGGGTGTACTTCATGGCTTCTTCCCACTGTTGCCTCCACCCCCTCCATTTTTCTTTCCCTCCCTCCCCCTCTATCTGTCGGCCCCTCCCGGATGCCTCCCCTATGAGGCGTTGACTCTCCTCTGCCGTCATTTATCTTACCCTTGGCCTTCCGTTGCCCCTCCCCCCCTCCTCTCCCCTATCTTGTCTATCCTCCCTTTGCTGTGACTGTTCGCGCCTCTCAGAGTCTGCCTCCATTTGGCGTGTCTGCCCCCACTCTTGCAATACAACCTAGCTAAGTTGACCCTTCATCTCTTCAATTCTGTCCCTTCCCTCCCCTCTCGTGACCCTGAGGCTTTCTCTCAGACTTTTGCCCTCCCCTGCGTCCTGTAGACTTATCTTCCCCCCTCCCATCTATAGCCCTGATCCCCCCCGTTTTTCTTTTGTTGAGGCCTCTCGGCTCCCTTTAAGTTGACCCCCTTCCCTTTCCCTCCCTTGCTCTTACCTGCCCTGCAGCCTCCCGCTGTATTATGTCTGTTCCCCCTCTCTTCCACCATCTTTATGCGGCCCTTGCCACTCCTGCCCATGACGTAACGGTTTCTTCCTCCCCCCTGGTGTCTGCCTCTCTTGCTGCCTCGTGGAGGTTCACGCACACTTGGTCCACCCTCTTCTCTCTTGAGAAGGTTTCTAACACCGCTGTGTGACCTTCCGGCTGTGTGCCCACAAACTTTTAAGTCTTAGACGAAGGATCGATAGAAGTCCTTCGCTTGTTGGTCTTTGGGTGCGCTATTCGGCCTCCACGCCTTCCTCGCTTACCCTCCCTCCCCTTCTTTTGTGGCAAGACTTAGTTTGTGCCAAGCAGCTGGAGTGTTATCTGTTAGTGTGTGATGTGTGTTACCTCTCCAACATAGAGTCCCTCCCCTCGCGAGGCCGTCGCTCGGACAAGGCATACGTTTCCCTTGTCTGCTCGTCTCCCTCCTCTGCCCTGGCTCTGGGTGGGTGTGTTGCCTGCATGCATGTGGTCCTGTCTCTTTTCGGCCGCCCGGAGGCAGCTGGGCCCTGACTCTGGAGGGGCCTTTCTTCGTTTCCCTCCTGTCTGCTGCCCCCGTCCTCTAGGCCTCCCCTCCCCTATCCTTTTCTGTGTCTTCCTTCAATAATAAAGTTGAATGCTCTGCTCACCCTGTATACACGCATACTGTTGTTTATCAGCTGGGTATGCGTGCATCTCTATAGGGTGATTGAGCAGACAGTGCTTGCCCCCTTTATTGTAACCCCCGAGTTGTATACATCTACAACTGACGCACCTCGCTCATGGTAGTTGCAGCATTCATTTTGAGGTGCCTCTTCGATCGCATGTGTGTGGGGGGGCTGCGGGGGCTGTAAGGCTTCGTGCTATCACCATATCGTGCCTCCTCCTGTCTTTCCTCTCCTCCTCTTCCTCCCTGTCTGAGTCATCTGCGTCAGAGGCTACTGCCCCCGGCCGCCCTTGGCATGCTCTCTGTGTCACTTTCTTCCGTGTGGGACTCGCGCTCTTCCTCTTTCTTCCTCCCCCACTGTCTGCCGGCTAGCCTTTCACTCCTGGGTAGGGCTGCTGCCACCTCTTTCATTTCCCGTCCCTTTTGGTCATTCTTTTCCTTCTCCCTCCTATCTGCTCTCCACTTCCATCCGTTGAGCACATCGGCTGGGGGTGGGGTCCCAGGGACCCCTAAGACTCCCCTCCTTGCTCCTCCCTCTCTTTCCTCGCCTCTGTATTCGCCTGGGTCGCTCCCATGGTCCTCTTCCGGTTTTGCGTTAGCTGCTGCTTTGGCTGGGGTCAGTTAGGAGTAACCCGGGGTCTGTGTCCATGCGTCGGTGGGATGCAGGTAGATTGGGGAGGAGCGGAAGGAGGGGGGCTAGCCCTGTCACCCATGGGTTCAACTTGCAATGGTAACTGGCGGTTGTCATCTATGGGGGAGGGTGTATGGGGGGACAAGACCGGTGCTTACTTGTCTGCATCTGGGCACTCATTCGTCTTCCTTGGACTCTTTGAATGGCCAATCCTCCTCCAAGTCCTCCGAGAATCCTATGATCGGCCATATGGCTGGCCACAGGTCGGAAAGGCTTCCATATCATGGAGCTGTTGGGGCTAGTGATATGGGTGTTGGCGGTATAAATAGGGGGGCATTTGGGTTCAGCCTAGGGGTTTAGCTTGAGGAGCGATGAGGCGGAGGCGGCCTTGGATTGGTCTAAGGGGGAAGAGGAGATGCCTTCATCCTTCGAGACCTGCAAAATTTCGGTGGGGGAGTAGAAGGCTCAGGCAGCTTTCGACTGTGTGGAGGGGGGAGAGGAAACACCAGTCGCCTTCAGCCTTGCAGAGGAGGTTTCATATACATCAAGTGCATCGCCTCAGGGAGACGGCGCAGCTTTGCTGAGATCAGCCAAGAGGCCCTGAGATTATGCGCACTTGTATAACGTATTTTTTCATTTTTGGGGCCTGGGAGAAGTTCGGATGGTATGTATGTACGTGTCGCCCGATTAGAGAAAAACGCTCCTCAAGCAGCTCGCATGGCCGGGGGCGAGTGGGGTGCTTTTTGCCCCCCCTTCTGCATAAGAGACCGGCGCTTTTCCGCAAAAAACTCGTTCTCATAATTGATAAGGAGTTAGAAGCTGAAACTTTGTATAAGAAGACGTTGTAATGATAAAAAAAGAACTATACAACAGATTTTTTATATTATTTCTAGAAACATAGGCTGCCATACAAATTTTATAAGTTTTATACCGTTTTTCTTATTGTTGAAAACCGTTAAAAAATGGCCTAAAACTCATAAAATTTGTATGGCAGCCTATGTTTCTAGAAATGATATAAAAAATCTGTTTCATAGTTCTTTTTTTATCATTACAACGTCGCCTTACACAAAGTTTCAGCTTCTAAAAAATGAGTTTTTTGCGGAAATGCGCCGCTTTAGGGGGGCAAAAAGCATCCCACTCGCCCCCGACATGCGGGAATAGTACATTTTGCTTTGGAGAGCAGCCCAGCCCGCGTTCCACGGGCCCTGAGACTGCATGTTTTTACATAAACATGCACGGTTGAGCCATGCAGGATCATATAGATGCAAACCACCGATGTCCCCCGAGGCACTCACCCAACTATGCCCAACTACTACTACTAGCAACTAGTTGGGTCTATCACGTAATGATTCAGTGATCAAAGCTACAGTCTTGGTAGTACTTGGCCGAAGTGAGCTAGGAAGTGAGACCGTAACTCTAGCCGTAACCGTGACTGTAGAAAGTAGAAGAGTTGGATTGAGTCTCTCAGACAACTAGTCAGACAAAGGGACAAACCGCGGACTAGCCCGGGGACAGTCTCCATGCATAATTGCGATCAACTGCATTTGAAACTGCTTGCGAAAGCTCGTCAAGTGGCCTAGAAGACGCAGCGTGACCAGCAAACACATGCACATGCAATGGCACTGCGTATTCATGTATACATAATACCACAAAAACTGCTCTGACACGACTCATGGGCCGGCTCGGCCCACGAGCGAACTTCATCCAACCTTTTATCGCTGCTTGTGAGTTTCAAGAAGTGGACCTCGCCGTTTCAAGATTGAAGCCAGTCGATGGCCGGGTGTCAAAGTCATGCATACAGTGACAGTGTGGCTGAAAAGCGCAAGGAAATCCCTTGCTCAGAAGCAGGCATCGCAGCACAGATCAGCATCGCAGCAAAGTTCAAGAGGTACGTGCGAGGAATCCCTGCCGAGGCACAGGCAGCCACAAGGCGTTAGGCACATTGGCAGGCAGTTCAAAGCATTGCGCATTACATAGTGAATTGAGCCCTCTGCATAAGGAGCAGAGCCTCCCATAAAGAAAAGGGCCGAACAGTCTAGCGATAAGTCGGACACACGAAGTCAGTCCTTCACTGAAGGAAGTCGCCCAGTAATGCAGAGGTTACAGCTCCGTTCTCAGTTTGAGGGGAAAATGCTGACAAGGGGTTCGGGGTTGAACCACACCGCACCGTCGGTATTCTGCGTGTTGGAGATGACGCTGCAAGTGCCGTCCTGTCCGGTGATGGTCACAGAGACCTCCAGGGGAGTTGCAGTGCCAGTGGGCTCGACGGGGAAGATAGTGGGCGGTGAACAGTTTCCCACACAACCAGAGTTGTCGCCACTGAAGATGAAGAGCGCGCTGTTCTCGGGAAGAATGTCGCAACGCAGCCTTTTGCCAGTGGAGTCGATGGTACACGTGGCTTCTCCGTTTCCGCCGTCAAACCCGTCGATCAGAAGGGGGTTTTGGTAAGCTGAAGCGGGCCTGCACGTACACACCCAACGTAAAGATTAAATTTTGAAATGACTCTCACTCGTCGTACGTTCAGCCAAATCTCTTTTTTGCTCACCACTAGGTAGAGAGCAGACCGATTGACTGACCAGATGTAGTCGCCCGAAAGGATTTCGAACTGCAGGTAGAATCCGACGGTCTGACTTCCAAGGGTAGTACCGCCACCTCTGTTCACCTGCCAGCACAGGCCGACAGTGTCGCCAGACTGCAGGCAGCAGGGTCGACAAGACATCTTCACTTTTGTGTCTCACCTCCAGTATCACCTCCATGCAACAGTGTTTGACCATGCACTGACATTGAACATGCAGTCGGAGAAAATCTCCACTGCCGGTAAGAAGGATCATGACTGCTCGACCCTGTTAGAGACTGATCCACGTGAGACTGCTGGCACGCCTTGGAGGAGGAAAAACGACTTCGTGCCCACTGATTCCGTGAAAATGCTTTCGCAGCTAGTCGCACCTAGTGACTCTTTTGACTCGTTTGTCCGGCCTTATCTTCTTCCATCATGGCTTTGTTTGCTTCACTCTTCTGCAAAAAAATGCGCGGGCAAACAAACGGCTTGATTCCTCTTAATGCACAGTGAGAAGAAGTTCCCTCGCCCCAGATCATAGAAAATCCACTTACATTGATGACGGGATTGCCGAGGTCATTGCAGTCCTGGGAGGGGCCGATGATGCCGTTGTTGGACGAGTAGTTGATGTTCCAGGGTCCCTCGCATTGATCGGAGGGAATTGAAGGTGTGTTATCCACGCAGCATGCGCAGGTGTCGCAGGCGTTTCCGTCGCACTCGAGGCCGAAAGCTCCGGGGCGGACGGTGTTATCCGTCAGGCAGACGTCGCTGTCGTCGCAAGATTCAGGCACGCAGCACACAGCGTCTGTGCAGACATTGCCAGGGCAGGGGGTTTCGCCGGCATCGGGACGCAGCATGTTCACGGGCTCCTGCAAGAGGCAGAGGGTAGATAGCCAAAAGATTGATCTCATCTCAAGGAATGGATTCTTGTCGCAGACTCTCAAGATTTCACGAAGAACACGTCGGATTCAAGAAGCTTTTTTGGAGTAGTAGTGCCGAGATTTATCTACCTGGTCTCTCATTACCCATGCATGCAATGTTTCTTTCTCACCTGGCAGGTGTAGTCGGGAGAACAGAAGAGCTGGGGCTCGCAGCACCATTCCAGGGTACAGGAGGCGGCGTCAGAGTCATCGGGGCAGAGGATGTTCTCGGGGTTGGGCAGGGCCTCAAAGAAGTCGGGATCGGCGTTGCAGGCAGCGTTGTCGAAGCCGGCGACAGCACAGGTTGCGGGTTCAATGATCACGCAATCCTCGCTGCAGCCAGGGCCTACGTTGCTGTTCTGGAGACCGAAGTCGCACTGCTCAACAGACTGGAGGACGCCGTCACCGCAGTAGGTGCAGTCGTCACGGCAGGTGAAGGTGGCATCGGGGGGAGCGAATTCACCGAGAAGGAACTTGTCGCCGTCGCAGGTCTCGCCGTCCTTCACCTGAATCTTTCCATCGCCGCAAGCCTCCTTCTTGGTCCCCTTGGAGTTCCCGATAGAGTCACCGAACTTCCCGAAGCCATCCAGGTCGAATTTGATCCTGTCAGCGAACCCATCGAGCTTGAAGTTATCTGCATACAGGTAGCAGAGGGTCTCAAGTATTCAAACGACAGAAGCTTCGAGAAAACATGAAACAACAGGCTTCTCCATGCTCAGGTGTTTCACGAAGGTGTTGCGCGAAAAGATCGGTGTTGCTTGATGGTTCTTAAGCGTTGATCTCCCCACGTTATGACCAATTCAGTTTCAGATCTTGTGTTTGGTAGGTGTCACTCAGAAGGAACCTCACGAATCACCATCAGATGGACTGACCGAAGTCGAAAGCTGCATTGGCAGCAACGACTCCAAGAGCCACCCCAGCAACGAGCTTCATGATGTGAGCTGGACGCTGATCGAGTCGAAACAGTGGAGACGTTCCGCTTCAGCCGCTAATGAAAAAGAGAAGAGAAGTCGCTCACACAGGGGTAGAGAGGGACGCTGTGAAATGAGTGAGGTGCGTGTTGGTGCTGTAATCGATCTTGTAAAAAGGTAATTATAAGTCGATCTTCGATCGATCGGTACCGTATTCATATTTTTTTCGCATGTTAATCGGAAGCTAGTCGATTAATTGCAGCGGCCCCGGAAAGATCTCAATTAGACGCATGCACTCCGTGCGAATGGCCCGGAAAGCGAATGTTTTGTTTGTTTCTAGCTGTTTGTTTGCGTTGGATGCATGAGTGCCTTGAAATCACCCGACAGCTTCGATCAGCTGAGAAGCCATGAGATCGCACACACAGTGTGACGCACGTACTCGCTGCGTGACTCGTATAAAGCATTTTTTCATTTTTGGGTGGGAGGTTTGGTATACGTTTGTTTGTTTAACAATGTCACAGTGTCATACACCCTAATTCCCATATATAAAGCACCACAAACCGCGTAGTACCGTGTATGTGTACCTTCGGGCAAACTACGCTAGATCTGCCCCTCATATGTTGGGATACGGCATGCATAACAAAACCCTCGATCAGCATGTGTATCTCGCCTAAAAGTACGTCAAAGGGCAACTAATGTTGGTTAATGTCAGTCCACAGCGGCCCTGGGATTGTACACTTCATCACACTAGCTTACATAAACGCTCACAGCTACGAATTAAACCTCAGAACTGTACGCATGAAGTCAAACTATTTACCAATGCCCTCTGAGGCACTCACCTAAGTGGTTGGGTGTAGGCTGTTATTTTTTAAATATATGTTAAGAACCAACTTAATATAGTATTTAGAGTGTAGACTAAAATGCATATATAAAAAATAACCATGTTTTTTATTTATAAATCTTTTGCTTAAACTAGTTCAAACAAGTGTTTAGTGTTCAATACAATACGTTTTTTCTACTAAATTTTTCTTAGAATTTAATTTTATATTTTGAAATGTATTATATCTTGAACCTAAATCTTAAACAAAATAAGAAGTAAAATTGTGAATTAGATAGGCTATCTTTGGGCTCCGCTAGCTCAGTTACATGAAGCCGGGTCCTGTTTTAACAAGACTATAAGTCTGTGTGTCTTTGCAACATCTAATTGTTTGTTGTGAATTAAGCGAATTCTTGTGAATTCTGTGACTCTGAATCTATTGTCTAAATTGCATACATATATGATCACGCATGACGCATCGATGTACATGTATGTATGTGGGCCAGCCGCGGTGCCAGACTGGGCCGCTCCATCAGGTGCATGGATCGGGATGTGAGTCTTTTAGGGGGCGCACTGGTGATCGAGGAACACATACGTTACAGGGCTACAGTGAGGAAGCTGTATACAGTGGCTCTGGGCGGAAGCCCTTCAGACGAACACTCCACATACCATACAGACTGATACAATCTGCTGGTACCACCACACACTGACTGGAAGATTGAATTCATTTCACTTCATAGCAGTTATGCATACGTTACATGCACACACTCAGTGACTGTTTGCATTTCCAGTTTCACATTCACCTCCCAAGCGCAGTGGCCTTTCGAAAACAAGCTTGTGCACTGAAACTGGGTGAGCAAATTCCAATAAAAGACAAAAGGTCAATTCACCCCCCATCCTTGCTGTTAACCTTTTCATCATCTCTTCTTGACAAGTTGCTTGAGTGCTTTTCATTCATCTGCGCTCTTGTCTGAGTCAATGAGAGACTCACAGTCAGATTCCCACATTTCGTCATGCCTCTCATAGGAGTCAATCGAGGAGATGGAAGTTGATCTCTTGATAGAGAGTTTTGCTTTTCCCCCCTTCTCCTTTCCTCCTTCCTTCTCCTTTTCCTTTTCTTTCTCCTTTACTTTGTTGCTCTCTTTCTTCTCCTTTCTGTCTAGCCTTTCCGTTCTCCCTCTCTGTCCGTTTCTTTTCTCTGAACTCTGCTGCGTTCACCATCCACCTTGCGATCGTATCATCGGAATAGGAACAGGACGCTTGATGATGTCCCTCCTCCGCACATCTCATACATCTCTTTGTGAAACGACCGGGGATAGACTTGAAAATCGGTTTCACACCCGATTCTGTATTGTCATCCAAGTCGTCGCTCTTCCTCCCCGACCCAGCGGATCTTCTTTTCGCTGCCCTCTCTTCTCCTTCCTCAGTTTTTTTGCCTCCCTTTACTACCTTTTTTAGGATTGCTTTCAGCGGTCCCGTCTCTATCACTCCTCTATCGTCTTCATCTTTCCTTTTGCCAAAGCAGGTTGCTTGTGCCTTCGCCAATGCTTCGACCGAGGCAATCACCTTGTCAAAGTCTATTTCATCCCTTAAGTCCTTGTAGATAGACTGTTGCTCTTCTTTTCTCAGTCCCCACATAAGCACCACGAACTTTGAAAAGGCATCGGGCTCATACCCGAATTTTCTGCAACCTGCAAGCAAATCTCGAAACAGCTGAATCCTTTTCTTTGGTCCCTCCGGAACCTTAACAAAGAGAAAAGCAAAGAAAAAGAGGAATGCCTTTAGCTTTTGGGACATCTGAGAGGTCTCGTAGTGCCTGAGGATGAATTCCCACTGTTTTTCGAAGGGGACAACATTTCTTGGGCCGCCCGACTCCCTTGCTCTCTGCACAACGTCAAAGAACGAGTCGTTTTCTTCAGTACACTCAACCAAGTCGTGACATAGACGGGTATCCAGCTCATCCAGCACCTCAGCAGCTGCGTCGGCTTCTGCTGTGTCTAAATTGATGCCAAGGTACCGCACCACCCATCTCTGCTTCGCCTCCTTGTGGTTTTTGAAGCGAGCTTTGAATCTGGTAAAACCACCAGTCTCTGTGTAGCGAAGAGGACGGGGCTCTTTTTCTTGGACTCCGCTCTTCTGCTTCTGACTCCCCTCTCCAAGTAGGTCCGCCAGTGTAGGTCTCTGCCTGTGGGAGCTTGACTGCTGCTTCTGACTAAAAACAGAAGTTCGGTTCTCATCGGCCATATCGAAATCAAGCAACAGTAGAGAGCTATGTAGTGAGGGATATTGATTTCAATGTTTCTGTTCAAGCAGAACCCCAATTCTGCGGGACCGTCTGCCCTGCCTGGGATTGCACCTATATGAATTAGATAGGCTACCTTTGGGCTCTGCTAGCTCAGTTACATGAAGCCGGGTCCTGTCTTAACAAGACTGTAAGTCTGTGTGTCTTTGAGTACGCAGTCTCTTTCATGCTTAACTACTACACCGGCAAATGGGACATGATGGCAGGCGCCAACCGCAAGGTGGAAGGCGACTTGGGCGCATACTTACTCACATGGAAAGCACGCTATGGCAGCTTTCTCGAGTCCATTGAGGCAGACAAGGTGCAGGAGCTGTGGGCAGCGGGGAGGAAATGGCACATCGCTATGGTGCCAGCGCCACCGTACTGTTATGGTCCACATGGGACGATTGACACCGCCACCCGCATAGCTCGAGTTCTAGTGCAGACTGTACTGGAAGAGCTGAACCTGCCGAAGGTCTTGTACAAGCACGTGTTCGACGGCATTTGTGAGACCTGGAACAAGACCTACAACAAACAGATTGGCATGACTCCTGCAGAGAAACATTTGGGTTTCCCACCCGTGCGGACGTTCATGTTTGGAGATCAGGTTGTGGTGAAAATGAATGAGAAGAGCCTGGAGCTGGCAGGGGTGGAGGTCATGTATCTCCACAAAGAAAATTCTCATCTTGCCACTGTTCTCCGCAGAGCACCCATCTTGGGTAAGGGCACAGAGACCCACACTGTGCTCGAAGTCCACCTAGCATAGCTGAAGCCGGTTAGGCGAGGCCTGAACAAGTCATGGCTGGGGTGCCGCCAAAAATGAGAGGTTCTAGAGGCTCGTCACTGGTCGGACATCTAAGCACAGAAGCAGCAGCAGGCACCACCTATGCTCCACGGTCCGTCCCTGTTCCTTGTGTTCATGTTTCTGATTCCTTCTCAGTCCAGACCGCAAGAGGTTGGGGGTGCCGCCGCGTATGGCCCGGGTGTTGCGGGGTTGGAAGTCCGAGGAAGGGTTGAGGGAGACAGCAATGGAGAAGGGGTGGAGGCGCGAAAGACGCCAAAAGTACAGCGGTATCTGGGCTCAAACAGGCAGAGAGGGGGCATTGCAGCCTTTCATTGTCCAATAAAAAAACAGCAGAAGTGTGCAGGTCAATGAATTCGACCAGACGCCAGCTGGAGAAGCTAGAGTCGGGGGTATGCGTCACAACAACATCAACCACCGACTCGTTGTCTCCCACTTTCAGTGGTCTGAGAGACAGCCCTTTCCGTCTGCTCCGGAGACGGCCAATGCAGCCGTGTCTCCCGTTGTCTCTCCCGAGGCCGTGCCTGCGGTCGTCCCTCCATCTACCTCTGCAGACGTGGCTGCTCAGCTGTCGGGGGTGAATCAAGAAGAAGAGGAGTAGAGGAGAGTGAAAGAGGAACTGTTCGGAGACAGAGCTTTGGAGATAAAAGCAGAGGAAGGGCAGGTTCAAGAGGAAGGTGGTGCCATACTGATCGTAAAGCAGGGGCAGCCTACCTTGCCTCAAACGCAATTCAATCGTCCGGCTCCTCCCACAAAGATCCCATACAGCCGCCGCATGCCGCAGTGGGACTCTGACGTCCATAGATACTCAAAGGAATTTGGGGGAGACGCTTCGTTTCTCGCTCTGGCTAGCTTCCGAAAGGGAGCAACAATGCTTCCTGCCAGCAGAGAAGAGATCGCGAGAGAAGAATTTTGGGAGGCTGACGTCAAAGAGTGGGTAGCTATCCTTCACACGAAGATGATCGGAAAGCGCCGCTCACACCTTGAGCTCGCTGCCGTGCTTAACATGGGTTTTACCAGAAACCACAAAGAAGATTTGAGCAAGGGACCCGGGAGTAAAAAGAAAAAGACGCGCATTTATGTCGCAGGGTACGATGACCTGAGGAAGGTGGACACATTCAGTAGCACTCCCAACCGTGACTGCTTTCTTCTCACCCTCTTGTATGTTGCCACTCGGGGGTTTGAGGTGGAGTTGGTGGATATCAAAAATGTATTCCTCCAGTCCCCCGACGACCACGTAGAGCACGTGGGGGTGCGCATCCCGAAGAGCATTCCTACCATGCCTGCACAGAAGCCTTCTTTTCTCACTGAGTACAGCGATGCCGAGTGGGGAGAGATAAGGAAAGAGGCAGAGAGAGTGGTCCCAGGTCAGATCTACAAACTCAGCAATGCCCTCTACGGCACCCCTGCAGCACCTGCACTGTGGGAGAAGGAATTGAGGAGAGGGTAGGAGGAGCTGGAGTTTGTTCCTGTTGAGCAGTTAATCACAGTCAGAAGGGAGGTGGAAGACAAACCCGCACAGGACGTACAAGCCACACATATGGACAACATTTTCGGGGCAGGGGAGAGAACGGAGGAGGCGTTCGATATGTTGGAGGAGAGATTCAAGATCGGTTCCCGAACAAAAGTGAATGTGGGGTCCAAGGCAAAGTACATTGGGATAGACATGTACCGTCCCGATGCACACACCTTCGAACTCATGTCCGAGAGTTACCTCGAAGGCATTGACGTCGATACAATCCCGGGGAAACTGAAGAAATCCCTGTCCGAAAAAGACGTCGCTCCAGCCGAGGAGCAAGATGTGGACATATCCCTACAGGGGGTCTATCAGGAGGCAAATGGTGTGTTGGGGTGGGCTGTTCATCTCAACTGGAGGAGAGCACTCTGGTTTTCCCTCCTCAGCAAAGCAACCACCAAACCTACCACCCGCCATCTCTCAGCAGTCAAGACAGCCATACACGGGTTGAAAACCCACAGAGAGCCCCTTGTCCTTCATGGCTTGAAGGGAAGAGAACTCCATTTCGCCGGCTATTCCAATGCCATGTGGAACCGCCCGAAGTACGAAGGCAGGCAGGGAGACATGATGATGCTCAATGATGAGTCGTGGGATCTAGAACGAGATGGGCCCAAGAATGTCATCTCGTGGGACCTCTCCAAGGACAAAAGCAAGCATAGCTCATCATCAATTAGTGAGTTGATTGCCGTCTGTTGTCTGATCAAACGCATTCCAAGGTGTGCACGATTCATTCAAAAGTTGTGGGGGAGAGATCCAATTATTTCGATCTTTGTCAACAATGGGGCACTACATGATTGGGTCAGATCAGGGATTTTAAACACAGACACCGAGTATCAAGGGATGCTCGATTACGTCCTTCAGCAGATCCAGAAGTGGGGGGTGCGTATGCAGTGGATCACCAGACGTGCACAGCCGGCAAATTGTCTGTGCAAACCCATCTGGTTCACGAAATCAATCTACAAATGAAACAACTCGCAGTTTCGCTCGATTCATACAGTATCGATCAAGCCTGTGATCTATCAAAAGATTCACTTGCTCACGTGCTCGGGGGATGAATCAGAACGGCGCAATGCATGCGCGAATATTTGCAAACGTGTAGAAATAAAATGAAATAAAATGTATGTATGCAAAAGCATGTTTGAGACAAGTCAAATTGACGTCCATGCATTCGTGGTCAATGCAAGACACAAAAGCAGACAAAGACTACTCTGGGCAACTGCCAGAGGTTTTGCGTAAGAAGTAGATCTTCATGTCAATCATGTCTAGAGCGCTAGCTCTTTCTGCTGATTGT
This sequence comes from Chromera velia, assembly GCA_018398765.1. Classification (NCBI taxonomy): domain Eukaryota; family Chromeraceae; genus Chromera; species Chromera velia. Next base: position 1,923 of record JAHBMJ010000348.1, on the reverse strand, counting down.
TCATTGTGAATCAACCGAATTCTGTGACTCTGAATCTATTGTTTAAATTGCATGCATGTATGATCACGCATGACGCATCAATGTACATGTATGCATGTAGGCCAGCCGCGGTGCCGGACTGGGCCACTCCATCAGGTGTATAGATCGGGATGTGGGTCTTTCAGGGGACGCACTGGTGATCGAGGAACACATATGGTACAGAGCTACAGTGACGAAGCTGTATACAGTGGCTCTGGGTGGAAGCCCTTCAGACGAACACTCCACACATCATATAGTCTGCTGGTACCACCACACACTGACTGGAAGATTGAATTCATTTCACTTCACAGCAGTCATGCATACGTTACATACACACACTCAGCGACTGTCTGCATTTCCAGTTTCACAAAACTAACAGTGAATAAGATCATAACACTGGCAGTTTTACAGTTATAGTCATATCGAATATTTTTTATAAAATACTAATAAAATGTATAAACATCTCAGCATACTTACTACCCTAGGTGACAAAATTATTGAATAAAATTTTTGAGTTTGGCGAAATTTCATTTTTGGGGACAACATTGGATCAAGCTCCCTTCTTTAAAAGTTTTAGAGCCAGTGTAGTTGCTAGTATGATACTAGGGCTGTATTGGCTCATCTTTACCTATATCATGCCTTGTTCTGTGCTTCTTGATTGATCAGATGTTGCATTCTTGGAGTTAGTCCATCTGATATTGCATGCACGGCTCTGGTGTGTCAGCACCATTGTATATGCAATCAGACCCGTGACTTCTTGCGAATGATGCGCGCGTAGCAGGTGCATACATTAATTATTCACTTTTTTCGGCGTCCCCATCCGGATCGCACAAAAGTGGAATTTTTTGCATGCATTCTTTTTGCTCGATTATTTGACTTACCCAGAAGTGAGAGCATGCTGTCATATTGACCAATCTTAGAGATGGTGATTTCGGTAGAGTCCACCGTCGGTCCCTTAGCAAATAGTACATGTATAGCAGGACTATCTCGGCTGTTGGAAGAGAACTAATCATACTAAAACATTCCTATTGTTCTTCTTCTAGGGCGCAAGTTTGCCGGAACCTCGGAGCTTTATTTACTGTGTCTGTCTTTCCATTGACTGTGAGTGACTTGTAGGTTTAGGCGATGAGTCGAACATTGGCAGACAGGCTCGGGAGGCCGAGGCATCTTGACTTCTCTGTGGTTGGGGGGAGCGAGCCGCAGAACGGGGGAGGCCCGACACTGCAGAACGAGTATGTGGTGTATCCCTACATAGAGGGGGAAAGGCTGGGGCTGAATGAGCAGAAGATGGAGGTGCAGAATGGACTGGGGGTGGAGCCTTACTACAAGATGGTACTCACGCAGGTGAAGCCCAAGGCAGCAGCAATATTGAAGAGATTGAAGGAGGACCCGTAGAAGGAGGGGGTGTACATCGATGCAATTGAACGGAACAAGTACCTCCGCCTGTTCATGACGTCGGATAGAAGGAAGGAAGGGGGGATGAACGAGATGGGGAGGCCAGGAATGATCGAGCTCAAAGAGGGGTGTGATGCGATTGTCCAAGACCTTCTGCTGCCGTATGTTGACATCCCGATGGAAGGGGTCTTCAGCTCCCTATCGAGGGAGGCACAGATGGCAGGGATGGGGGGACTGAAGTATCCAGAATACAATAGGAAGGTGTCTCTAAAGGTGAGGCACATCGCACAGAACTACGTTACCGGTGTCCGAGCAACGGACCAGACATTCGTGGCTACTGGGGGGGATCACACGTGTGTAGCCGAGGTGTGTGTACTCCTGACGGAGTTAGCGTGGGAGGTAGGTGTCAAGGAAGTGAGGAACATACTCACTGGTGCTCTGGCTGGAAGGGGGAGGGGAGAGGGGGGAGAAAGGGGGCGTGTTGAGAACCCATCTGTGCAGCCGATGACT
>JAHBMJ010000347.1:47500-50006 GCA_018398765.1 Chromera velia | reverse complement strand
GGGGGGGGGGGGGGGGGGGGGGGATGTGCCATCTCCTTTGTCGTCGTGTCTCTCTGCTTGCTCGGGATCGGCATGTATGCACGGGAAGGGAAGGGTTCGGGGCCAGAGGACAAAAAAAGGAGAGATGAAAATTGGATCTCGATCCCATGTCTGGCTGGTCCAATTGACACGCGGAGGAAGATCCCACTCGACTCGTCGCTGTGCAGGGATCCAGCGCCATCTTGCTTGCTTGCTTTTTGCTGTTGACTGCTGTCTGTTAATTGAATGAAAGGCTGTTGGCTGCATGGCTGATTTGATTGCATGGCATGCATGCACTCAGTGTTTCCGCATCCGCCGGATGTTGGAGTCCCGTCCCGGGTCTGTCCCTCTGGAGGCCCTCCTCCCAGAGACAGACAGGGCGACGGGGGGGCAGACAGGAAGCGAAGGACTCAGCCCTAGTGCACCGAGTAGAGCAGCAGCCGCAGCAATTGCAGGCAGTCGGGCACAAGTGTTCCGTGCAGTCGAGAAGGCAATTCCGGTTGGTTGGCCGCACATTGAATGAAGTTCTGTTTTTCTTTGCGATTCATCTGCCTGTTTCCTTCTGTTCTTCTTGTCCGTTGTGGAAGCACGAAGTAGGTGCATGGGATCTATTTTTATCGCTCTGCTTGCATGTCTGGTTGTACGATTGATTGTTAATTCTCGTCTTACCTTCGTTTTCCTTTCTACGGATAGTCCTGTGAATTAGCATTTTGTACAAGAATCAGGCGTGAAACCCTCACGGTGTCTCGATATGTTAGTTTCCCTTTCCTTCCTTCTAGCAGGCTCGTAATTGGATGATGTCCCGGCAAACTGCTCACTCGTCAGGGCAGCCAAAGGGTTCATGCAGAAGTACCCGTTGGATGAAATATCGAGTGAATCATTAAAGCATTTATCTTGCCTGCCTGCTTGACTGCTTGTGTGTATGCCTGCAGGATCTCCCAGAAGTCGGGGCGGTCGTCGCAGAAAAACTTCTTCGCAGTTCCTTCTCGCACATCGCAACGATGCAAGAGGTTCGTTCGTTTCTGGGCAGGGGCCAGTGGGGGGGCGCTGTACACGAGCTGCAATGCATGTGCATGTGGTAACAGGCGGAAACCCTGCAAGCATTGGGCGCCCTTCAATGAATGCCGCTGCTTTCTAAGTGAGCATGAACAGGCTTCAAGCCCACCCGCTAAAAGATGATTGCAACTGTCAATTCGAAGCTTGGGATGGATTACATGAGCTCGACGCTGGCTTTGTTTCATGCGATGAGGTGGCACTAGATTTCCTGGTATGGTTCTCTGTGTGCAGGCGATCTCTCGACGCGTTTCATCTCTGAAATTGGCAAACGCATGAGTCTTCTTCAGCCTGGTTGAAAGCTGGTTCGGCCAGTCGGATCCCGACTTCCTTTGGTGTGCACCGAAAACACTTGCAAAGAACTTGAAATGCAAGCTTATAATCATGCAACGTGGGGTATTGAAGCATATTTTTACTTTATATATAAGTGCTAACATAATTGAATCGATCGAGACTTAAATTACACTTTTATACGTAGTTTTATACACTTTTATATTGAATTTAGATTCACTTTTGTTGCATTCCGTATTATGCAGTTCTGAACATTCTATTACACATCCAAATCAGACATTTTCTGCATCTTTCTCTCTTTTCTGCTTATGAGCTAGATTGAAGCGGGTGTGAACTAATAGTGTTTCAAATGTACCTGTAGAATGGGAATAAGAAGAGAACCAACAAGCAGTAGAGAAGGTTTTCTCTTACACCTTCTTAAACGGAAAGGGCATAGCCGCCGTGACCCTAATTTTTTGCAGGCCCGGAAACTATGGGACAGGAGATTGTAGTCATTTCCTTTTCTTCAATCTTTCTTTCTTTCTAAATCATTTGTTCTTTCTTTTCTTCTTCTTTTTCGATCATTTTTGATGATTATTTTTTATGGATGAAATATTTCATTCGAGCCAGACGAATTCACGTACCCAATCGATTGATTGATAAACAAGCAAACCAGAGTTTTTGTGAGGGTTTGATTATTTGTTGAGCAGGCAGATCGACACCCGAACTTGGTTGACAAAGCATGTATAGTTGCGGCATACCCCTTGCACTGCGTTTGCGGTATATCAGGTTTAGTGTGTGGGCCCTTGAGGGAGGGTCTGAAATAATATCCCGCCGGGGCCCTGTTAGCGGTGGCAACACCTTTATATAATGGGAAGGCCTAGCGCGGAATCAATCAATCAATCAAGTAGATCCGAATCCTAATCTAGATCTTAATTATGGACCTAATATAGATTACCTACTAAATTCTTTAGTAATGCTAGATGGATTATACGTACACGTATCATAAATTGATTGGCCTCTGCTAGGGCCTCTGTCACCAAATATTGCTAAGAGCCTAAGAGAACACCAAATGAAAAATGTAGCACAATTAGTGACCATGTTTGATTTGATTATATTTGATTTGATTTGATTTGAGCTTCAACCTCAAATATTTGATATTTAA
>JAHBMJ010000347.1:0-45000 GCA_018398765.1 Chromera velia | reverse complement strand
ATTGAGAAGAGAAAGAACAAGTCATGGTTGCCCAAAAGATAAACGTTACCTCTATAATTGAGGCAACCAAGGCACTGACTGCAGCACTGAACGATCAAACAATGACGGCCGTCTGATGAAGACACAAAAAGAGACATCGACTCGACTGAATACGTACACCATGCACATTACAGAAGCCATACACACGAAGAGGACCAAAGAGGATCGATAGAGCACAGTTGAGCGGAGAAGCACAGGGAGATTTTGCGGGAGAAAGAGTGGCAATAATGCAGAGACAGAGCCTAAGAGAGAAAGAAAGGGAACGAGAAAATGGAAGGATGCCGTTCCTCCTGCATTCGCTAACTGACTTTCACTCTCCCACTGCCAACCTCTTTTCACCTGCAACTGGAAGGAGTGTTCCCTCATCGAGTCCACCCCTCCCAGTGCATTGCGGACATCTTTGGCTGGGCACCCGCCTTACTCAGCCATGAAAGAAACCATCGAACAGGGGAGAATGCATTGCACTTTCTCCCGTGATCGTTTGGTTGTTTCGCGATCGCAGAGAACGCGAGCAACTTTGTGGCTGTCAGGCGATTGCCTTCTCTCTCTCTCTCTCTCTCTCTCTCTCTCCCTCTCCCCCCTCTTTCTGTCTTCCCCTCTCTCTCCTTTCCCGCCGCCCCCCGCCAACACATGCAAGGTCTCTTCCTCTCTAATCACTCCACTCATCCACACGCAGAAGGCAACAACCCGCCCACCCTCCTTCGCTCCTTCGAGCAGCCCATGCGCCCCTCTAGATAAGGGCAGCTCCAGCGTGGTAGTTGGGCATCTGGACCGGGTTGTTCAGCACACGCTGCAGGGTGACACCGAAGGCCGCGGGGTGACCGAAGTGCCTCCGAGGTCTCCACTGTGCGGTGATCTTTTCCTTGTCCTTCTCCTTCCTTCCTCCTGTGACGGGCTTGATCTTCTTGAACTTCTTCAGCTCTCTGGACTTCTCTCCAGTGGTCACAAGGAGCTCGTTCATCTTCTGGTTTCTCTCCGAGTCGATCTCTCTATCCTTCCACTTGGACCTCGTGACCTTGATCGGTCGGTTGCCGACGTACTGCCCCTGCATGGTGTCGAGAGCCTTGAGGAAGTCCTCGCCGTTGCGGAACGAAACAAAACCGAAGCCCTTGCTCTTCCCAGTGCGCTTGTCACGAACAACGCGGCACTTCTGGAAGGACTCGAACTTGCGGAACGAGTTGGCCAAGACGTCGTCGGTGACCTCATTTCCAAGGTCTCCGATGAACACACGGTAGTCTTCCTCTGGCCAGTCGTCGAGGGTCTTGTCGTTCCAGATCTTTCCCGCGGCCTTACGAAGATGCCGCACGTGTTTTTCATTCTTGGTGCCCTTGACGACTTTCTTTGCTTCTTTGCTCTTTCCTGCATCCTCACCACCACCACCAACTGTCGGACCGACAGCTGGGGCAGGCATGTCTGATGAGGAGGCAGAAGACGAGGAAGCCATTCTCAAGCACCTAAAGAAAGCAAGCGAAGTGCAGCACAAATGAAGCTGATCTGAATCGTGCTCCAGGGAGATGGAAGCGCGCCCTCGAAGGAGGAAAGCACACTGCCTTGTCCCCTGCCGCCCTTCAGAACAACAGACAGAGCAAACAGGGAGTCACCTCAAACAACGCCAGGAAGGCTGGAAGTTCGATCGTACGGTGTTCTGGATGAGTCCCACTACCTCGATCTCAGTCCTATGAACTCCGAACTCAAGTCCCTTCGAGAATGAAATTTGAAGAGTCGAACATATATCAGTCGAATCGTCGGAGAGGTCAATGAGGCGGGATTTTCACTGTTTTGAAATTTTGTCCGCGCGGCGGCGCAAACCACAAAATTCAGGCCCGACGCGCTGGTCGGACCCCCCCCCGCGCGCGGCCCATGCACGCGATCCTGACTCCCGATTCTGACAGTCCGCAACAACACTGCATGAGTGATCGAGTGGTCGATCGGCACTCAGTCACATCTTCACTGCAAAGTCGACCTCGTGCTTATGCGAATTCTGCCCCTCACAACGCCAACGTACAGCTCCTGGTGAACTTGCAGACCTGCCGCTGTGCCACGGTTTCTCAAACGACTGTCGTTCTTTGGATCCACTCTCGGAGACGGCCTAAGAAACCTAGCTCGGCAGAAGATCTATCTCCTTCTTTTTCTCCTCAGGAAAGCGCAGAAATGAGTGCAAAGCGCAGAAAGCAAGCGCAGCCCAATGAAGGTGCCCATCAGAAGGAGCAGGAGGGCGCTTCTGGGGGAAGTCCGCTGCTTGATCAGATTGTTAAGAAGGCGACAAATGTGGCAAAGAACATCGACAACAGAGCCCAGAGAGTACCTATAATAATCAAAATGAGCAATGCAGCAGGAGTAGCGCCTCACGTGATTGTCATTTCTGTCATTTTCTTTCTCTTGGCGTTCATGCTCTTCGGCATTGGGGGGGAACTTATTTGGTCAGTATGAACCCTCCACTCTGTTGTATGGCATCGATCAGCTTTTTATTTTTGAGCGTCTCTCAATTTCTGTGTTCGTCTCTCTTTCTCTCCCACTACTCATCTGTCGTTGCCCGTATCTGTCTGCCTTTTCCTGCCTGTGATTTTCTGCCTGCCTGCCTGCCTGCCTGCCTGCCTGTGCCCATGTGTGTCTCTCTCTCTCTGGGGTCTTCGTGACTTCTCCTTAGAGAGAGTCTCGGAATTTACTTTTCTCCCCCCGGGACAGAGCATGCAATTGTTTTGCAGCCATACAAACACACCACATATGTCCATTCACTCGTCTTCCTTTTCCCGTAGTGGAACACACGATGCCTGCTTCCCCTGTCTCTTCTTATCCTCACGCACGCATCATCTTGACGAGCAAGTTTTTGCCTTTCCCTCTATGCTTGCAGCAATTGGGCGGGATTCATCTATCCAGCGTACAAGTCTTTTAAAGCAATTGAAAGCCGGAAAAAAGAAGAGGATAAACTCTGGTCAGTCGGGCGGAAGAAGGGTATTGTCACAGAGTATCTCCTTCGATCCCTTTGCCCTTGCTCTCTTCCTTCCCTTCGTTCGTTTTCTCTCTCCCCCCCTCTTTCTTTCTTCCTTCCTTTCTTTCTTTCTTCCTTCCTTCCTTCCTTCCTTTCTTCCTTCCTTCCTTCCTTCCTTCCTTCCTTGCTTCCTTCCTTTCTTCGTTTCTTTTCGGTTCGGTTCGTTTTTTCCTTTCTTCAGCTTCTGCGTTTTCTTCATTTCATGCTTACTTTCTATCCATCTGTCTACCTTTCTTTCTTTTTTATCTTGCCTTGTGTGACTGCTTTGCGTATCCTGTCTCGAGTCTGATCGGTGCGAGTAGAAGTGGTTTGGCCTTCTGCTACAGAGGGCAGTTGGTGTGGCACACCAGCTGTGTCTAACTGCAGCCAAAGTTATCTGTGGCAAGTGCAGAATCGCCTGAACTCTCTTTCTTCTTTCAGCCTCTTGCAGTCAGTGTTTCCTTTCTTTTCGATTGCCACACCAAGAGAGCAAAGGAACTTGTGTCCTCCATCCCGCTTTGGTTTCCCGTATGCAGGCTCACTTATTGGGTCGTATACGCTCTGTTTAGCACCCTGGAGGTGTTTGCGGACATCATTCTGTTCTGGGTGCCCTTCTACTACCTCTGCAAACTCGTCTTCCTCATCTGGTGCATGCACCCATCCTCTAAGGTAGAGCTTTGGAGGGGGGGGGGGGTCTTTTAGCTTCCTCTGTGTGTGTGTGCGTGTGCGTGCGTCAGACGATTAGTGAGGGAAGAGTCAGAGAATGGGTGAGTTACTCCGTGAGCTGACTGACTGACTGACTGACTCATTGAGTGATCGCTCTGGATCGATCGATCCACTCTCTCGACCCCTTAAGAAACCAGTGCCTGCCCGTTAGGTTCTTTCAAGAAGAAAAGGTCTACCTGTCTCTCTCCTCTGCTTCTCCCACTTCAAATCAGCGTCAAGTTGGTTCGTCTCTTTATTCCCTCCTGAGTGCCTACGTGACTGTTTCGTTGCAGGGAAGCGTGGTCTGTTACAACAATCTCGTCAGACCTTTTCTCATGCACCACCAGAAGGCAATAGACGGGTGAGTCGAGGTCAAAAGTCCTCCACCAATTGCTGCTTTCATGCACCTTCAAAAGCGAAGAGACGGGCCGAGAAGGGCGGTGCTGGGAGTAGGTGTGTGTCTGTCTCTTTGCGGCTGTCCATCTTTTGTCTTTTGTTTCTTCGACTTCCTGTCTCTCATCCTTTGGCCTCAGATAGCTTTTGATTTCTCCCACCGTCAGCTAGCTGCATCAGAGACTGCCCCTCTCCTTCATTGATCGACAGACAGACTGAAAGCTTTTGCAGAAAGTCGGAGTTTCACGTTTTTCTGTTAATATCACTCCTCCTCCTCGTTCCTGCACCTTTTCTGTCCATCTTCCTGCCTGTCTGGTTGTCTGTGAATGCGTGCAGAGCTTTTGAAGACGTCCGAAAGTCCATTGGTGGGGCTGCGAACCAGGGTGTCTCTGCGTTGGAGGAGCTGGACGTGGGGGTGGTTGTTGAGAGCGCAACGCGGCAATTCCAGAAGACCGTGGGGGGAAAGGGAAAGGGGGTCGTGAAGAAGGTCATTCAGGAGGCGCAGCGGGTGACCTCGACTGCTGCCGCTGCTGCAGAGGCGGTGGAACCCGATGAAGAGGAGGAAGAGTGGGAAGAGTAGAAGTGACTCCGGTAGACATGCATGTTTCAATGGATGGATGAATCGTTGGTTTGTTGATCGCGAAGAGAAAGCGACACGGCCGGAAGAAACTACGCGGAACTGTAGGACCCTGGCAGGATTGTACTAATATCGATCATGGGGGGACAATAATTAAGGGGATAAGCAGCAGCGTAATTAAGAGAGCATGCAGAGGTTTTTTGGAACTTGGAAGGATGGAGCTCTGGGTCTTCCAGGTGTAATTGGGATCGGTGCTGATTAGTCGGGTTCTGTCAGTGTCTGGCTAGCTGGCGCTGAACGTTTTCAGATCGCTCGGTTTCCATGGACCTTGCATGCATGTGCATATTTTGATTGTTGTAGAGACTCTCTACCGATGCTCTCTCTCTCTCTCTCTCTCTCTGTGTGTGTATATGTGTGTATGTGTGCGTTTTTTTTGCGTTTGTCCTTCCATCCTTTTCTCCTTCCTTCCCCAGTTCTCTTCTTCCTTCCGTTCCTCTATAGGAACAGCGCACTAAAGATTTTTGGTAACCCAGTTACATTAGGCGGTTGACCCGCCCCCCCTCCCCCGGGAGTCCCCCCTTTTATTATTTAATTTGGTAACCCCCCCCCCGTAACCCCCGAGGTTTGGTAGGGGTGGTGTAAGGAGGGAGGTGTGTCTCATTGCCCATAGGTTGACATGAAATGTAACTCTGTCCCCCCCCCCGCCCCCGAACGTAACTGGGTTACGAAAAATCTTTAGTGCGCTGCAAAGTTTCCGTCCCATTAAAACTTTTCTATTAATTTTCTAAAAAACGTTTTTTCTTTCCTTCATTCTTTCTCTTCTTTTTTTCTTCCTTCCGTCTAGTTTTTCAGATTAATCAATCAATCAATCAATTACTACCAATTTAAGCTAATTGATTAGAAGATGCTAGTCATTTCTTCACTTCATTTTGAAAATCTCGATTTAGGCTCTGCTTTTGCTAGCCAGTTTTGTTTTTTTAATTTGTTTAATTACATTTGTTTTATTAGCATATAGCTAGCAATGACATCATAGCATTTAGCATAGCATCGATGTTCCGGGTTTTTTACGCGTGGTCCACTCTCAAAGGTCGGCTTACACCGTTTAGGATTCTCAAGCAATGCAGGTACATGTAACTATCAAAGCCTAGCGAGAGAGAGATCAACCGAGCTTACCATCGTTGAAGGACCACCAATATGATGCACCCCTTCTCTTATCTCTTTTGTTCCCCCTCTCCCCTTCTCTACACAGCCCATATGCTGTCTTAATTGCTCTTCTTCCCCCCTCTCCAACTGAAGAACAAAATCAGACAATGGGGGCGCTGTTTCTGTCTATGAGCGCAACTTACAGGAATATAGAGGAACAGAAGCCACTGAAATTCAACATACAATATCGGACACACACGGTCAAATAAATGAAAATGAGACATGAAGGGAAGTGCTCGTACGTTTAGCTCTCTCTCTCTCTCTCTCTCTCTCTAGTTTCTTCATCTTTTCGAGGTGCGTGCGGGTCCCGTCGATCATCTTCGAGAGCTCAAACACAGCCCGCATCGATCAACACATTTGTCCACAGGTGTGTCGAAGGTCTCGTCAGTTCATGGCCGATCTGAGTGAGCACCATGCTGTTTCTCCCCGTGAGCCACACAGCAGGAGAACAGCATGGATGGAAGGACGAAAAAAAATGAACGCTCGTCAGTTTATGGCCGATTTGAGTGAGCACCATGCTGTTTCTCCCCGTGAGCCACACAGCAGGAGAACAGCATGGATGGAAGGACGAAAAAAAAGAACGCTCGTCAGTTCATAGCCGATCTGAGTGAGCACCATGCTATTTCTCCCCGTGAGCCACACAGCAGGAGAAACACTGTCAGCATGGGTGAACAAAGGATGTTATTGCCTGCCTCGCTACAGCTGCTGCTTCAAGCATTCGAATTGCGGCTGTCTTGCAGTCCTAACTACCCAAGCAGCCGGAAAGGGCCCCTCCAACCCCCCCTAGGTCTTGTGGAATCATCAGGAGTCCGAAAGCGAAACACTGCGGACAGCTCGCGCATCGATCAGAAAGCTGTAAACTCTCGATCGGTGACATCTCGGTGATTGACTCCTGGTTCTTTTAATTCGGCACCCAGAACGAACGACTTGCTCGATCTTTCACACAGTCTTTCTTTTCTGCTCAATTAAATCGCGTTGCAAGGTTAAGTACGGATCTATCGGTTGCATGAGAAGTAGTGCCATTTCGCTTCTCCGTCCCCCCAAGTTCGAAAGATCTGTTTGCATTTTCAGAGAGAAAAAAAAAAAAAACAACGTGCAGTATCGCCGGACACACGTGAAAGAAACTGAAGACGGTCGGACGTCACATCTGCTGTTCGGTGTTACAGTGGGAGTTTAGAGGAGGCTTCAACACGCGAAGAAGGAACGAGGGAGAGGTAACAGAAGTTCCAGCATACGATGACGAGGAGGCAAGATGGAAGAAGCAGGCAGTCGAGCACTGTCGAGCACCTCTTCCTGTGTGATTCATCGGCTCTTTGTCTGCATGTCTTCCTGATCTTCTTGTCAAATTAATTTCCACCCCTGAGAGACAGAAACGCACTCCTTTTCTCTTCTGCTCTCTTCCCACATGTACGTGATTCTCCGTCGTTTCGTTTATTGTCTTCTCCGGCGCAATTTATGAATAAAGGAAAGAGATTTGTCTTCAAAAAGAAAAGAAAGGTACAGGCAATGCCATGGGTGTGTAGAAGGGAAAGGCGTGCAAGGTTTCCCAAAAGGCTGGGCAAAAAGGAAGGAAGGAAAAAAGAAAGAAAGAGGTCGAACAGAACTTCCCTTCTTTTGAGTTCTGCCAGACAAACGGACACTCAAACACACTGACGTATGGGCACACACACAGGACAGATTGGCCTCTTCTTATTCACACCCTCTCCAAGCATTTTTATTATTCCTGTCTGCTTTCTGCTTCTTCGAATGGAATACGGACCCGTAATCACTGGGACGGAGGAAGAAGAAAACCAGACCTGAAGACCATGCACAACTACCTTGAATGAATGAAAAGAAGCGGAAAAAGCTGACGTTATTCCATGAGTGCAAGAATGGGTGGGCAGCTGACGCGAATCTGACCTTCCTCACTAACGCATGCCCTCCCCCAAAACTTCACTCTTTCTCACCCGTTTATTCCTTTGATTTCTCCTTCCCAACGGCGAAAGCAGGGTCCAGGCTGAGCGATCATCGCAGTGTATGAACGCCGCCTGTTTATGACTTACATCGGCCCTTTTCTGTGCTCCTATGATTACAATTCAAAATTGTGCACTTAAGTTCTGTGTGATCGATTGCTCGATCGGCTCTCTGTGTGTGTCTCTGTCTGATCGTGTTGCGAAAGGACTTTCCAACCCCCAGAGGGAGACACCATCACACTCCTCTTCTCTTCTCTTCTCTTCCCTTCCCTTCTCTTCCACTATCTCCTCTTTTTCTTCTCCTGTGCTTCTCTTTCTTTTTTTTCGTGCTTTTGTCGGGTGGACCCAAGGTCGCGGCAACTTGCTTGCGAGGAAAACAGAGGAGAGGAGAGGAGAAGAGATTGCTGTCCCACACGGGAAGAGATTGACGGCATGGGGGGAAGACCAGGACCCGCAACCACCAATTTGGAGGGAGGGAGGGAGGGAGAAAAAGACAGACAGACAGACAGACAGACAGTCTGACTGACGTGAAGACGACCGCTACGTTGAATGAAAGGAAAGGGGAAAAGCAGACGCTACAGTACAAGCGAGAGAATGGATGGACAGCTGACGCGAGTCGAATCCTCCCCAACGCATGCCCTCCCCCAAAACTTCTCTCGTTAATTCTCACCCGTTTATTCCTTTGATTTCTCCTTCCCAACGGCGAAAGCAGGGTCCAGGCTGAGCGATCATCGCGGTTGATGAGCGCCGCCTGTTTATGACTTACATCAGCCGTTTTGTATGCTCCTATGAGTACAATTTAAAATTGTGCACATGCAGAAAACAAGACACCCCCCAGTTCAAGTCACTGTCTGTGATTTCCTTCTCGTAATTCATTTCAGCATTACTGCTGGCACACGACCAGTCTGCATGACGATGTATTTTTCTAACTGCACTTCTCCTTCTTTTCGTCAAAACTCTTCTTCCCGGCGTGGTCATCTACTTACAAAGAAAAGTCAGGCAAGGAGAGGGAATTGCTGTCCCACACTTCACAAGCATGATGGAAAGAGACTGACAGGCACGGGGGGGAGATCAGGGTGACCACGAATTGGGAGGGAGAAAAAAAGAGAAAGACAAGAACACCGCTGCATTGAATGAATCTGATTTTCACCACCAACGCATGCCTTCCCCCAAGACTTCTCTCGTTCTCAGCCATTTCTTCATTCGGTGCTCCTCAACGGCGAAGGCAGGGTCTAGGCTCAGCGATCATCGCAGTGTAAGAACGCCGCCTGTTTATGACTTACATCGACCGTTTTGTGTGCTCCTATGAGTACAATTCAACGTCGTGCACATGCACAAATAGAGAAACGCACGCATGGACGGTGTTCAAACTCGAGCTGTATGCATCGAAAACGGCGTGCATGTACATGCATGCAGTCATTGTCTTTGTGCAGCCGAACGGAGACTCACTCCATCGGCTTGCAACTTTAAATAACCAAACCAGCAGATCGAAGCCCTGACGAGTGGACCCATTCAGACAGAAGAAATGAGAAAGAGCTCTTCCTGTCTTTTCATTGAGTAGGCACTTCGTGCACCACTGTCGGCAAGATTTCTTCCTCGAGTCTGTCCTCTTCTGCTTTCTCTTTTCTCCCTTTCCTTTCTCTCCCAAAAAAGTTTCCTCTTTTCAGAAGCATGGAGTAAGATAAGAGATCAAGACACTCCCGTAAATGCCGGAGGGAGAGGCATTGACGGGCTAAAGGGCAGACCGTTCACGAATGAAAGACACATGTATAGGCGGGCCCCCCTACTCCCAAATTTCTGCACCCCACTCCAAAAGACAAGTCTCCCGCCCTCATATATTCCTTTTTTTCTCTTCTTCCTCTTCCGCCATTACGTTCACGAATGAAAGAGAGGGTCCACGAATGCTTTGCCTCTCTCCCTTCGCTTGATCAGTCTAAGGTACACATGTGGACAGTCATACGAAGAAATGCGGCCGCTTCTTATCGTTTGATGATAAGGCACAGACCGCCACTGGGTCACGAAGTCATTGTTGTGCACCAGCTGCTTTCCTCTGAAAGTGGTTGCATGGGTGAGTCACGAGCGCAGGAAGGTAAAATGCTAATTCACAGAGAAAGGAAAGACAAAACAGTTCTGAAAGCACTTCTCCACCTTCTGTGCTCGAACTCCTGCCAGCACTGGTGTGCTTCCTTCCAACTTTCGGGGGGGCGGTCCGGACAATCGAGGAGAGGGAGGCCAGTCAGACCTGCCCTCCTCCCCTGCCACCCAGTATCTCCTCCCGCTTTCCTTCTTCTCACTTCCCTCTTCTCTTTTCCGTCTGCCCTCGTGAACGCAGAGAACAGAAACGAAAAGCAAATCCCCACTCCCCCCCACACACACCCCGCAGTGACCGCAGCAGGGAAGAACTCCTCCCCGACTCGTCTGCTGAGGACGAGGAAGGACGACGGGGAAGAGGACAAGGGAAGCAGGACGGGGCCTCTGAAGAGGACTAGAAAGCCGAGAATCCCAAAGAAGAAAGAGAGAAAGGCAAGGAAGAAGATCACAAGGTCTCTCCTCTGTGCAGACAACAGAAGCCTCCGTGTCTTTTCCTTCCAGAGGGACTCAAACAAGTACGCCGTCTCTTCACTTTCCTCCCTCTGATGATACCTTTCAACTCCTGCCTCCAAATCCCAGCCAAGCTCCCGAAGCGTCGCGGAGGCAAGAGGGGACAGGGGGGGCGACGACACAGCCTCTGAAGGGGCTCTCGAGCCCATGGGAGACGAAGTCGCAGACGAGCAGTCGGAGACGTCCCCCATCTCTGCTTGCTCTTCAAGCTCAAACAGATGGAGCAGGAGAACCTTAGCCCCCCTTGGGGCCACAGAAACCGTGGACGGGGAGTTGTCCTCACACTCTTTTTCCTGTCCCCCACTGAGGTCCCCCTCCTCAACTCCACTCCCCTCCAAAAGAGAGCACGAGAAACCACCCTCCCCCGTCTCTCCCTCTCTCTTGGCCTCTCTGTCTCTTTCCTCACCTACTGATATGTGCTGCATCTGCAGAGCGTCATCTGTAAGCGCAAAAGAGGCAGAGGGGTCATTGGCAGGCTCTGCCGCGTCAGTGACGCCCACTCCCCCCTCATACCCCTCAGCATCTTTCCCCTCTCCTTTAGACTCCTCTCTATCCACTCCCCCCTCCGTCTCTCTCTCTCTGGTGTACCCTGCAGGGGCTTTCTCATAGAGAAGCAGAGAGGCTTCTTTTTTAGACAACTCCTTCCATGGTCTCGCTACAGGACAGGCAGCATCATCAAACACAAGGAAAGGATTCAAACGACCTTCTCTGCCTGCCTCTGCATCCAAACAAACAACACGAGTCTCTTCGGTCTGTCCGTATGGTACCTCGACGTCACACGAACGACGTGCGAACGCAAAGATTCTGAAGTGACCCGATGCGCACCTACTGCCCAAGTGCACAACGCCCCCCACCAGACGGTACAGGACCTCTCCCCCCCTCTCTCTCTTCTCATCTTCAGTGCAGGACGAAACAGAGCTGCCCGCCCCACTTGACCCACTTGAAGGACGGTCACAGAGGAACGGGCCTAGGTCCAGCGTTCGACCAAACTCTAGGTGGCGGGTGTCCTTTCCCATGACTAGACCGTCCCTGCTGTGCACAGTTCGGTTGATGTGGAAAAGGACTGTCTGAGGGGGGTATATGATCTTCTGACAGAACGCATTCTTCACCTTCTCTGTGCCGTCAAAAAAGGGACAATCAGGGTTTCCGCAACGTTCATCATACTCCCGCGCTCCTTTCCACTCCCCCGCTTTTCCCTGCTCCATTGCCTCCCCGATACCGTTTTCCAGAGTCCAAGAAACCCCCTGCTGCTGCTGCTGCTGCTGAGATTCGACAGTTCTAATGGGGATCTCGACCATGGGCACTCCCGTGATCTTCCTCGACTCCCGCACCCACCCACACGACTTGCATTTGTAGCAGTCACACGTCTCTATGCGTGGGGGGGCGGTCTGGTTCTTGTCCATCAAGTCAAGCACCGTGATCATGAACTCGTGGGAGCAGTGCACTTGGCCCGTCCGTGTGTCTTGGTGGCGTCGGAAATTGGGGAAGCGGGGGAGGGCCTGGTGGATTCTGCTCGCAGCCTGGAGACGGAGACGGCTGTCACGCAGACCCACAATCAAAATACCCAACACGACGGCACGAGTCGGGGAGTCGGCAACAAAAGGTGAATGGAGCAGCTGCACTGCAGTGGAGCGGTAGGAATCAGACGCTGCGAGCAATTGGAACGCTGCGTTTGCAAAGCACGCGTTCCGAATGTCTGCTTGGAAATTTGGAAGCCCGGCAGCAAAGTCTGGGGAGGGTCTCTGATTCGGTCGAAGGAATTCGTTGACCTTTCGGAGACTCTCAAACGTCTCTCTCAGACACGCGTCCACATCCTCCCCTGCACCCGACCAACCCTCGGCCTTCATACGACCTTCCAGCTGCTTGGACGCAGAGATAGACTCGGGGGTCTGACAGAGAGCGCGGTTCAGACCGTCTGGGCACACTTGCCTGCTCCTTGCCTCCTGTATACAAGTGTCGCAGGCGCTTCTTCGCAATTTGCCGTGAGGGCATTCAGTCTGCGACACAACTGATGAGGGTTTTTGTGGGACCGTCACGTCTGGGTGCGGGGTTGTGGGAGGGGCAGGCTGGCACACTGAAAGGGGGGGGGCTGGAACGGCGGTCTCATTCAGCAGAATATCGTACTGCTGCTGATCGATCTGATTCACACCTGCAGACAGACAGAAAGAGAAAAATTTAATACGTACAGCAAACGAAAGAAAGATCTCTCACAGCCCCCGGGACTCCAAAATGGAGAGAAACTAAAGGTGCAACAAGGGCAATGAAATCAAATCGACTCAAATCAAATCAAATGACTGACAACAAGAAAGAAAGAAAGAAAGAAAGAAAGAAATCCGGAGTCATGCATCTCCACCGATCCCTCCAAAGCCCCCTAAGGCTTCCTGGCTCACCAGCTTTCTCTTTCCCACTCGATTTGTCAACAACTGGTCCTTGTTCACCAAACAGAGGAGCGTCGGTCTTCTGGGTCTGACTGCCTTCGGCTGAAGCAGGGGCTTTGCTGCTCTCTCTCAGGTGAGAGAGTTGAGGTCCCTCCTGATCGACACACGCGAAGGGGCATCCTGATTTGAGATGATTATCGGCATCTTCGGCATTCGTCTGCTTCTCTGTCGGTATCTGTTCACTGGAATCAGCTGGTCGCCTACAGAGAGAAAGGCTGTTGGGTAGACTAGAAGTTTCGGTCGACTGTAGTTGGTGCGGGTGTTCAGTCTGCAATTGGTGTCTCACTTCAACCTGCGACTTCTGTGAGAACACCAACAACGAACACAAAGGTCCACCGAAGGGTCCCCACTCGAGATCTACCGCCTCCGAGTCGGAGTCCGGTGACCCGACTTTGAGATTCCCCCATTCGAGGTCCACGAAGGGCGCAACCTCTCTCTCAATCAGAGTGAAAGAAAGAAACTTTTGGTGAAGTAGGTCATCCATCTTTACCCGCTCTACAAGACAAGAAAGACGGGGAGAATCGCAATGGACTTGCTGGACTCTTCCTCACGAACGACAGAGCACAGCTAGAGTTGGAGAAGATTGACGGACGGAACACTCGGATCAATGCAACACTCGGATCGATGCAACACTCGGATCGATGCAACACTCGGATCGATACCGACAATTAATCTAATTTCTAAAGGAGCAAAACACTTCGGCAGCTTCGCTGAAGCAATCTGATGAAGAAGTTGTTTGCAGCTGTACGTGGGCAGAGAATGGGAAAGCGAGGTGGGCTGCATGGCGGGCCATTGGCGGCTGATTCAGTCAGAGTGATCTGATAATACCATGCACTCGAGCATACTCGAGCTTGATCATTGTCCTTTTGCATTCCTTTTGCAATGCGTGCGTCAGATGCATGGCCCCGGAAAGCCAAGCGCGCGCGCGGCATGCGCGCGCGTTGTCGATGCCGCGCGCGCGTTGTCGGGCCCACAGCCATGCAGCGCCGCGGTGGCCGTCTCCTCCAAGGTTGTCGACGTCTCCTTCGATGCGACGAATCTTCCGGGATTCCTCCCGCGACTGAGGATAGATCATCCTTCCGAATCCCTCCGACGAAGTCGATGTTGGTGTCGTCAGAGGTCGGAGGCCTGCACGTCATCCGCACCAGTTGTCCATGCAGCTTTAGAGAAGATTTCCATGCACGAGTTTTGTTCGGACTGGATGGTATGAAATCGTGTGCTCTGTACGGTAAGTACTTCAAAGAGCGGATCGATACCCACCGCGTTGTTAGGTGGTAGGTGGAAGGCAGAGAAGAAGGCCTGCTGAATCAGCCAAACGGCTCTCTCTTTTTTTTGTTCGGTTTTCTGGCGCCAAGGTAGAGTGTTCATCTCCCTGTGACAAGAAAAGGGCCCCGTCTCCTTGTTTGAGATTGGCAGCTCTGTGTAGTCCAGCCAGGATCTTTGGCTGGAGTCCGTCTTTGGAGTTCCTTTCTTTCTCGGAAGACAAAGTGAGAGAAGAATGTACTCTCTGTACATCAACAACAAAAGTGGCACCTTGATCTACCAAAAGGTAGGCCGAGAGAAGGGAAGGGGGGAAGCAACAAAAGTGGCACCTTGATCTACCAAAAGGTAGGCCGAGAGAAGGGAAGGGGGGAACATCAACAACAAAAGTGGCACCTTGATCTACCAAAAGGTAGGCCGAGAGAAGGGAAGGGGGGAAGCAAAAGAATATTGAATGGATGTTACACCCTGGAGGAAAGGTGGATTGAGGACTGAAGAGGCGAACACATGGGCAGCGTTGAGTGCATGGAAGGAAAGAAGGACAGGAGAGACGACTGAGGGGACGTAGACGGGTGACGATGGTTTCACGTCCATGCACACATCCTCGGCTGGGAAGGCCGGGTTTGAAGCAAGGAAGGGAAGGGAAAGGAAAGGAAAGGAAAGGAAAGGAAGGGGAGAGAGAAGCAAGTGGAAGTCGGTCAGATCGTTGAGGAGAAGATGAATGCAAACAGATCGAGAAACAGCCTGGGTTCATTCTGTGAGAGCTGAATCAATGCAGTCTGAATGAAACCCTTGATCGTTTCACGATGAAGGATCAGATCTTCAGATCCCAACTGACGATCGAAGTCTTTCAATGATCCGTATATTTCTCTTTTTTTACTGGTTTCTCTTCAAATGCCTCTCCTTTCAAAGGCGAAAAAATTAGGGGGGCGAAACGTCGAGGGAGGTCGAATTGGCAGAGCTGAATGAGGTAACCTCTTCTTCTCGACCTTTTTTTTTCCTGACAATGATTCACTTCTGTTTCGTGCTCTCTCGGCTGTCCTCAATCTCCCTTTCAATCCCTTCTGCCTGACAACTCCCGAGGGTTCGCCCACCCTCCTGCGCCCCACATGCGCCTCCACTTTTATTTTCTCTTCTCTTCTCTTGTCACTGCTTGCAGGACTTCTCCACGAGTGTGAACCATTCGGCCAATGACAAGATCAGACTGGCGTCCACGTTCCACGGCCTCTGCGCGATCTCCCAACAGATTGCGCCCCTCCCTGCACCCAAACCTGGATCCTTCAGCTTCCTTCAACCGGACGGAATCTCCTTCGTGGAGGCCGACACCTTCAAACTGCAGTGCTTTGAGACACTCACAGGTTCGTGGTTGCTTTTTTAGTTGGTTCGTGAGTGTGTGTATGGGAAGTGGCAAAGCGCGTAAAGGTGCCTTGCCAGCAGAATGAACAGATACACAGATGCATTCAATGGGGGAGACACAAAATTGCATTGACTTTCCACAGCAATCACAGTCACCCCGGGGAATTGTGCATGGCTCCATCTTGATGACACCGTGTGTGTCAGAGATGTTACGTGGGTAATGTCCGTGCGTTCTTGTACTCACTCTCCAGAGGCTTGTTAACGGCTCTCTGTTGGTTTCAGGTTCTTTTCCTTTCCTCTTCTATCACTGTGTGTGTGTGTGTGTGTGTGTGTGTGTGTTTGTGTGCGCGCGTGCGTGGTTCTGTGTCTGTGTGTATACACATATGTCTCTATTTCTGTATCTTTCGTTCTTTGCTTTCTCTTTGGCTTTCTCTGTCTCTTTCTCTCTCTTTTTCTTCATTCATTCATTCATTCATTCATTCCTTCTTTATCTCGTTCATTCGTTCGTTCCTCCCTGGCTTTCTTTCTTTTTTTTCTTTCTTTCTTTCTTTCTTTCTTTTTTTCTTTCTTCCTTCCTTCTTTCCTTCCGCCATTCCTTCCTTCCTTCCTTCCTTCCTTCCTTCCTTCTTTCTTTCTTCCTCTCTTTTTTTTCTCGTCCGGTGTGTCTGTCTGTCCCTCTGACTGTCTGTTATCTACATGAAGAAAAGAAGGGAGAAAAAGAAACATACAGTCTGTCTGTGTATGTGAAAGGAAAGAAGAAAAGAAGCCACAGAGTATGTCTGTCTCCACACTGTTGAATTGTCTGTCTTATGTTTGATTGTCCATATGATTTTCTTTTCTTATTTCGTTGTGTTTCTGTAAGGAAAAAGACAAAGAATGAATAAGTGATGCTGTTTGTCTGGGTGTCTGCCTGCGTTTCTCTCAGTTGGTCTCCGTGATTGGAAAGAAAGGAAGAGAGAAGGAAAGAGAGAATGATATGGTCTGTCTATATCTGTCTGAGTGACCGTCTTTCTCTTTGGCTTTGCTTCTTTCTTTCTTTTTTTTTTGTCTGTTGTGCATGCAAAAAGAATGTGGGAAAAGAAAAAAACCTGCAGTCCCTCTGTTCTTCTTTTCTCTCTCGATGGATTGCCCCAATATGTGTGCAGGCATGCGCTTCTTTGTGGTTGCCCAGCCAGGCATTCAGGACCTTGCCCCCTTTTTGAAACAGATCTACGAGGCCTACTCGGACTGGGTCCTGAAGAACCCCTTCTACGAGCAGGACCAGCCTGTCAGGGTCGAATCTTTCGACAAGCAAGTCATGAGAATATGGGAAGCATGGCGGCCTGTAGTGGGGGCTGTGTAACTAGGGGTCAAAATGACTAATGTGGTGTCATATGTATTGTGCTTGAATTGCACGGAAGAGTGCATAAAATTAAATTTCATTGCCTATAGTTCATTACATGGTGGTACCTCAACTTCACTTAAAATCACATGATAAACACCAAAGTTTCTTTATGGCATTTTAAATGTTTTCGAAACTGTATTTTTTTTTCAAAAAAAGATATGTTTCTATACATTCAAAAGTTATACACTGTGAAACCCTATCTAGTAGAAGCATAGAAATAGGCTGATGGCGGCGATAACGTAAAATGCATGATGATGATGATAGTATAACGTGGTCAAAAGCTCTAAAACTAACTGTGAGGTATCAAATCTTAAACGCATGCCGGGGGTGAGTGGGGTGCTTTTTGCTTCCCTAAAGCGGCGCATTTCCGTAAAAAACTCGTTCTCATAATTGGTAAGGAGTTAAAAGCTGAAACTTTGTGTAAGAAGACGTTGTAACGATAGAAAAAGAACTAGGGAACAGATTTTTTATATCATTTCTAGAAACATAGGTTGTCATACAAATTTTTTGATTTTCATACCATTTTTTAACGGTTTTGAATAGTAAGAAAAACGGTATGAAACTTATAAAATTTGTATGGCAGCCTATATTTCTAGAAATGATATAAAAAATCGGTTCCATAGTTCTTTTTCTATCGTTACAACGTCTTCTTACACAAAGTTTCAGCTTCTAACTCCTTACCAATTATGAGAACGAGTTTTTTGCGGAAAAGCGCGGGTCTCCTACTATGCAGAGGGGGGGGCAAAAAGCACCCCACTCGCCCCCGGCATGCGAAAGTATTGGCCTCGAGGGCCGCCCGGGCTCGCCTCAATATGCCAAATGTCCGTCATTGTCTGAAAAAAAAAAAAGAGTCCGACATTTAAAAAATACTCACTACCAAAATAATTCATCTAGTCGGCTCACTACACGGTCTGCACCAATTTGAATAAAATTTGTCAGTGTTTACTTTGAATGATATCAAACGCTCAATCAGCCAATTTGAATTATATTTGATCAGCAGTCCCCTCCTTGGTTGGGAGCTCCATTGTCCTGAGGCTCCAGTGAAGTGAAGAAGGCCACAGCGGCATCGGCGCATGCCCCAGCCTGTTCGTAAGCGAGCATGTGCCCGGCCTCCCGTAGCTCGACAAGCTTGACCCGGTTTCCGAACTGTCTCTTCAGCTCGCGGCCGTTCTCGACTGGGGCCATCCTGTCATCGAGTCCCTGCACAACCAGAAGAGGCGCCTCACCCCCCCCCCACCATTCCTCTCTGTCGGGAGCCTGCGCACGACTTTCCGGCGGCACAGAAGGAATCAGCCCCTCGGCCTCGCTCCGCAGTACCGACTCCACGAACTCACGTACGCGCGTATCCGCCGTGGAGGGCGCGAACATGCACGCCTTCACGAGTCGCACACGCTCCTCATCGCTCATGGAAACTTTCGTCGAGCTGGCCTCGCTGGCACGACGCAATGTCTCCGCGTCGACAGTCGGGCCATAAAGCCCCCCTGCAGCCAGCAGAACCACACTCCTGGCGAGCTGCCCGTGTCGCGCAGCCACTAACCGCATCACTCTGTTGCCGCCCGCCCATCCCACCAAGTGGGCTCGGTGTCGTCCCAACTTCCTCAGTACGTTCACGACGTCCTGAGCGTTCGTCTCCATTCCGACACGCTCCATTCTTCCTACCCCCCCACCGAAGCCTCTACTGTTCAGAGCCACCACGAAGAATCCACGCGCAGCGACGCTCGCAGCGAACTCTCTGTATCGAGGCATCACCAGACCCCCCCCCCCGGCGACGCAGAGGACCAGCTCATCCGTCTCCCTTCCCCACGAGAATCCAGTGAGCTCCGTACCCTCCCCATCATCCAACGACAGCCGAATAGACGCCATCAGTCTATTCCTTACCTCTACAGCCCTAGTGTCAGTCTACCGGTCCGGCGATTCGACTGCGTACGGCGGGTGTCAAAAAGATTGGCGCATTCTGCAGAGAAGGAAGAAAAGCAGTGACTACACTACTACTGTAAAGCAATGGTGAGTTTGCATACAGAACTGCAGAGTGTGCAAGCCTCAGCTGGGGGGGGACCGAATTGTTTGGAGGAGCGGGAGATGCGAGAAACCAGGTATCATTCAGCTTTCGAGGTCACAGGGCAATGCCATGCATGGAGACAAAGAAATTAAGGGACTGACGGGCCCGGGGCGTTCATCTCGCAACCACCTCAAAGGAAGCACAGCTAGCTGCCACATGCAAGGAAAGGGACACTTCAGATTGATCATGAGAAACGTCGTGTTAAGCTTCAACAGAGCAGAGCTGCCAGTGACCTTGGGACAAAGATTGAACCAAACGATCGAGAAGGGACAAAGATTGAACCAAACGATCGAGAAGGGACAAAGATTGAACCAAACGATCGAGAAGGGACAAAGATTGAACCAAACGATCGAGAAGGGACAAAGATTGAACCAAACGATCGAGAAGGGACAAAGATTGGACCAAACGATCGAGAAGGGACAAAGATGGAACCAAACGATCGAGAAGGGACAAAGATTGAACCAAACGATCGAGAAGGGACAAAGATTGAACCAAACGATCGAGAAGGGACAAAGATTGAACCAAACAATCGAGAAGGGACAAAGCTTGAACCAAACGATCGAGAAGGGACAAAGATTGAACCAAACGATCGAGAAGGGAGACGGATCTCTACATTCGCCGTCTCCTCTCGTCAAGCTCGAATCGGTTTGGAAGCTGCCACGGCTGCCGTCATTTCAAAGAAAAAGAGCAAGAGGTAAGGAAATGTGGACAGATAGGATGACGACAGGCTGGTAACATGGCAGATAGAGGTGAAAAGAAGGGAAGACGTGAAGGAAATTCACGGAGACGGAAGGAGACGGGAGTCTTTGAATCTTTCGATCTGTCTACGCTAATCTTTCGATCTGTCTTTGCATCTCGGTAGCATACGACTTCCAGCTTCTCTACTCACTCCCTTCTCTTACTTTGCCAGCAGCACTCACCTTGTTTTGAGGAAGAAAGATGGAATCGCCAAGGAGTTTGGAAAGAAAAAACTTGTGGGCTTGAGCAGGGGAGACGTGTTATATCAACGAGCAGCTTTTCGAGCCGCATGCAAACGAAAGAACCCAAGCAAGGAAGCTGTCATTTCAGACGACCGTGGAGTGCCATCTTGAGCAGGGGGTGCGTGTTATGTGGTACTTTGGACTCAGTATAATGTCCTTCGATCAGCGGCGATTCTATGAGTATGAACGATGGTTGAGGGTTTTGTTATGCATGCCGAGTCCCCATGCATGCATTTATGAGGCCGGGGCGGATCTATATATATAACCTATATTTCTGCATGCAATTCTGCGTGCATGTCCCCATGCAACCGCGGCTCCATGCATTTCTTTAGGCTCCATGCATGGATGCAGCCTTTCGATCCGATCATGCATACCGATACACGAACAACAGAGATTCGCATGCAGCACATCCATACATATACATGCACACGCGTCCGACTTCATGCACATGCAGCTCCAGATCGAATCATTCTCTCAATATATACATGCATTCATAGTTCTCTATGGAGATGCATATATGCCACTGGCAAGCACACGAACTGACGTCTGGCACGATTTCATTGTGTATCACTTTCTCGAAGCTCTTCCCCACGCATGCGTTAGGGTGCAGCAACCAATAAGGCCAAACAGAACATCCAGTCAGACAACCAAACGTGATCCTGCACAGCTTCTGTGCACTGCAGCTCAAGACATTTTCGATGAAACGGCTACTGAAGAGTCGCTAACAGGTCCGAAATTTACTCGGACTCTGGGCGGGCGCGCGCATGTCCCAATTTTTGTAGGCAAATCCCTCCCTTCTTTTTCGCCGACCAGGGAAAGCTCTGTATCTGCGTAGCTGCTGCCCGTCTACCGGAATGATTCTCCATCTACTTGGCATGTCAGTCTCGACAGTTTCTTTTCCTTGCTCTCTGACAGTATATATGTACGTGCACACGCACACGTACATGTACATGCACGCAGATGCGTTAGTCGATACATGCGCAGTTTTTGCGAGCCGGTGCTCGTTTGTTTCTTATGTTGAAAGGTTACACTGCACCTACCTCCTTCTTTTATCGTTCCTTCTCTGTCCTGCTTTGTCTCCTCCACCCCCACACCCCATCCCCGTGGATCTGTGTGTGCATGTGTATGTGTGTGTGAGTGTTTGCCGTTGTGTGCATATATCAATTGATCTGACTGAATTTGCGAGTGTGACCGTGTTACTCCCATATGTGAGCATGCAGAGCGATCTCTTCGCTGCTCTCACTGGCGTCTGCCCGAAGTCGGACCTTCGTTGTGGAGGGGGACGACAACCTGGACGCCACGGGACTCGGATTGATGCTGCCGTCAGTCAATTGACGTGAGCGCGAAAAGCACGCACGCACTAATATCAAAAAGGCACTGTTGATTCTCTATTCGAAGTTGTGTCTCTCTGACTCTATCTCAATCTGTTTGTTGCTGTAGAGGCGTGAAGGCTGGCAACTGTACGGTCATTCGGCACAATGACCTCCCTTCTTCTCTTCGCCAAGTGGGCGTTCGCAAGGGGAATTTCTGTCCAGTGTCGATTTTTCTGTGTGTGTTTACGAGTGCCTCTCTTCCCGTCTGGTCGTGTCTGCATGCAGGAACTGTCATTCAGTGTCAGTTTTGGAAATTAATTTCCCTTTTGATTCTTTGATGTGCTTCTCTCGAGATGGGTCGCTCGGAAGTGGTGGAATGAAATTTCGTGAAGTGCTTTAAGGCAATTTTCTTGAGTCTCGTCCTTTCTCCACGTTTCGTTTCTTTTGGGCCTGCGGACAGTCTTTCGTCTACCAATCAGCCCCCTCTCTGCGTTGAACCATGAGATTTCTTCCTGGGATTTCTAGAAGATTTGCGTTTTTCTGGTTCCCTTCAATTTTTCAGTGCGTCCGGCCCTCTCTCGTCGTCTCGTTCCCTCTGCCTCTCTCCCTTCTCTCTCTCTCTCTCTCTCTCTCTCTCTCTCTCCCCCTCTTTCTCTCTCTCTCTCTGTGTGTGTGTGTGTGAGAGAGAGAGAGAGAGAGTATGTGCGTGAGTGAGTGTCCTTTCCTTTTGATCACGTCTGGGTCCATTTCGTCCTATGCTTCCTTTGTGGAAATGTCATTCTGCACATGCAAGTGTTGTGCCTCTACCTTCCTGCCTGGTCTGTTTTCCGCAATGAGAACTGTGCAGATGCTTTGAAAGGTCAGCCAAGAATGCTTCTAGATATTCTCTTCGATCATCATCCATTTCTCTTATCTGATCATCGATATGGTGGAAGCTTCCTCTCTCCTTCCATGGGCAACGCCCTTGCCTCTTCTTAGTCTTCGAGTCCGTGATTGCGCTCTCTCTTTCTCTCTTTCTCTCTCTCTCTCTCTCGCTCTCTCTCTCTCTCTCTCTCTCTCTGCGTGTGTGTGTGTGTGTGTGTGTGTGTGTGTGTGTATGTTGTGTGTGTTTCCTCACCTCGTTTGTCTTTTTGCAGGGAGTCGTCTTGCACTTTGTTGTCAGTCCCTTTGGTTTCTCGGCGGGATCATCCAAGGACGAGCATAAATGCTTATGCAAATCCGCTTTGGTTGAATTGCTTACAGAAAAATAATCACGGAAATGGGCAAAGGGGAAATAGAGGTCAAAACACAAAGAGGCAGACTGACTGAAAAATGCAGGGACAGCCAAAAAAAGAAGGTCAAGGTACCACAGGCAGAAATACATTAGCAATTGATTCGATCGACACGCCTGCTCGCGCATTCTGTTCTCCTTTTTCCTTTTTCGATTGATCGACTTTTTGTAGGACTCGAATTTTCTGTTGGTCTGTCTGGCAGTGAAGCAAGACATGCGAGAGACCTTTTTGCTGGGTCCTCTCTCTTCTCAATTTGCGATCTGACTCCACTGACGTGAACATCTCTTTGTCTTCTTTTTTTTTCGTTGACTGCAGCACTCCCTTGGAAACGGCAGAACAGTACGAGTGAGTCTGGCTATCATTTGACTGGAAGAGCTGGTTGCGCGAAGAAAGTCATTAGGATGCAATACCGCCCCGCTCGTCTCTTCAAGAGACGGATCCCTCCCTCGACTCATGGACCTCACGTTTTTTTCTCTCCTCTTGGAGTGTCGCACAGTTTTGAAGTTGTTTTCCCTTCCTGGCACCACAAACTCTCTTCAGAGATGGAGGGCGGAAGCTCGCAACAGGACCACCGTGACACATCCCCATCCCCTCCCATATGTGTTCTGCTTGCAGGGACTGCGAAGAGTCAGTGAGTGAGTGAGTGAGTGAGTGAGGGAGGGAGGGAGGGAGGGCAGAACTGTGTGAGTCAGTGAGTGCGTCATTCAGTCAGCCCAATGAAACGACCACTTTCCCTGTCTGTTTTCCCTCCCTTCTCTCTTTTCCATTTACTGTCCGTTCAAGTCACTGGCAGGATGGCTCGAGTGCCTGGGCACAAACGAACAAGGGCAGTCAAGGAGGTAGAGAAGAAGGCAGCAAAACAAAAAGCCGTGATTGAGCAAGTCAGCAGGGCAAAGAGATCCTTTGGGAAAGGCGATTGTGACGACCTCAAAGGGACAAACAGGAAAGAAATCAAACAGGAACAGGAAGCCCATCGGGGGGATTCCAGCAAAGAGCTCTAAAGCAATGCTCAGGCAGCTTGCAAGCACTTGCCGAGAGGAAAAAACAGAAGGATGGAAAGAAACGGGGCTTCATGAATCTGTCGCGTTGAATGTGTGCGGACGTTGAGGGAAGAAAGGAAGGAAAAACCAGAACTAGCGGAAGAGTGAGTCTAGATGCAGAGGTGTAGCAGATGTGCGTCTTGAGAAGAAAAGAAAGACTTCAGGGCTTTGCAGTATGCTTTGTTATTTGAAAAGAATTTACGCTCTTTTGTTTTCCTTTCTTTCTGGCTGCAGCTTTTGCAAACCGTAAGTCGATCTACTCTTCCCTTTGCATACGCTTGAATGTCCAATTCTTCTGACGCACGCAAGGACACATCAAGTCTAGCCTTCCCAGTCAAGGCCCTTGAATGTCCAGACGATTCTTCGCGATGCCAGAGATGTTCGTTGTTGGTCTTCTGACGCCCCCTCGCGACACTCTCGTTTTTTCCCTCCGGCATTTTGTTTATTCCCCGCTGTCTCTTTTGCATTCTGATTTTGCTGCCTGTTCACAAAGTGGTTGCCGCAAGGTTCTGTGCATATTGGCGACCTCGCATTTCTCCGTTGTGGGGGGGATTCATCCACAATGTGACAGATCACATCATCTTAATTATACAGCAAACAAACGAACGAACGAATGAGTGTCCCAATGATTGCAAGCAGGATCGTCGAGGATAAAAAGAAGGGCGAGTTGATGAAGAAGGCAACGATCGACGAGGCAGCCCACTTGTACAGAAAGAAAGTTGGGCAGTGCCCTGTGAGGGCTGCCGTCTCTGAAGAGATGACCTTGATGGAGGAGTCCACTCCCTTCTGTGATGAGTTCGCGAAGAGAGAACAGTGCGCACACAGGTCAGTTGACTCTTTCGTCTCTTTTTCTGCACGTCAAAAGAAGGTGATCATTACTGATGAGCTTCTCTGAGCCCTCAATAGAGTTTTGAATCAGGTGGCTGTTCGTGTGCCAGACAGGCTCTTTTCTGTTTTGGAAACTTCAATTCTTTCTTTTTGTTATGTAGATGTGTGTCCAATTTGATATTGTGGGGTCAAAAGGGGCCTTCGCGTTGGCCATCATCCCTTTTCCAATCTCTTTCTGTCTCCTTCACTTCGATTCAATGTGCAGGTGCACCTTTCTGCTCCGAATGAAGTACTTGAAAGGGCAGGAAGACGCTCAGCTGAGTGTGATGAATCACATCCGAACTATGGAGAGCAGAATGGGGTTTCCCCCCTCTCTCTGCGACCGATGGATGCCCTGCGCATCTGCAGAAACCCTCTGCCCCAACCTCTACCCATCGAAGTGCCGGGTGATGGTGAAGAAGAAGAGGGGATCCGATGAGGGGGAAGATGGTCGTGGAGAAGGCAATCAGCAGAAAGAGTTTGAGGCCTGGACGACAAAATGCAAGCATTTCCGTGCCTGCGGAAGGCAGTGCCGAGATTTCGAAGCACGCTGGGCAGGTCAGGTGCTTGAGGAGAATGCAGAAAACGCGGCACTGGCAGAGGCATCTCAGCAGTGCAACATGCCTAGAGCATGGATGGGTCAGGTGGAGAAGAACTTGTTCTGTGAGGACTGGCAGATACCGGCCTGCAACGCTATTTGTCCGTTTATGAGAAAGAACCCGAAATGGCGTGCGTCAGTGACACAGTCGGAGCCCTGTCTGGTCAAAGGTACAAGGGGTGAAGGCTCTACTGAGGAGAGGTTTCTGTCTACTTGTGGTTCTTTTGATTTTTGTGCTCTTCGTTGTTTGAACCCCGATCTGTTCACACAGTTTGAGAAGTTGAGTTTGTTCAAGATCTACGAAGAGGGCGAAGAGGCAGCCCGAAGATTCAGAGACAAAACATGGGACAGGGCGTATGCAGAGTTGGGAATAGGAGAGATGCCCAAACCACCACCACCACCCCAGCAAAATGCTGACCAAAATGAATCCACATCGGGGGCAGAAGAAGAAGGGGAGGGGGAGGGGGAACACGAAGACGTGCCGCGCAAGTTTTTGCAACAGGCCGGCATGGAGACGTCTGTACACAAGGAAGGAGGGGCGGCTTCTAGAGACCAAATCGGTCGACACCAAAGAGGAAGTCTGAAAGGCATTTCAAGTTCATTGAAAAATAGAAAAAAAACAGACGAGGACAATGAGGAAGAAAAAGCTTCTCTGAGAGAGAACAGACGAACGAGAATAAAAGAGGGACGAAAGTTGGGATCCTCAGTAAGAAGAAGCCAGGTTGTTGCATTGCAACGTCCACATGGAAGACACCCCACTGCAAGCAATCAAGAGTCCCCCAGAGAAAGAAAAGGAGAAAGAGGGGGACAGAGTCCTGCCCTGCCCTCCCTCTCTTTTCTTTCGAAACTCGGCTCTTTCTTTCACGAAGCCTCTCCACCCCCTCTTATCAACCCTTCACACAAAGCTCTGCACAATCCAACATCACCCTCTTCTCCTCCATTTCCTCTCACAAAACCATCTAAGGGTTCCAGTGACTCTCACGAATCCTCGGGCCCCTCTGGTTTGCCCCCTCGCCCCTCAGACACTGGAGTTCTGTCAATGGCCTTCAACGCCTTCAGAGTTCTCTCAGCCGCCTTCTCTCTTTTCCCCGCACAAAGCTCGAAGCAAAATGTAATCTCTGAAAAAGATGAAAAAACAGAAGAGGACGGAGAAGGAGATCAGAAAGTGATACAGGCATTGATCCAAGAGAGAATGCGGCAGGAGGCGAACATGAGGTCCTTCTCTGGGGCAGGCCTGACGGGTGCGAGTTTGGGCCTCTTCCGGCGGGTGTTTGTGAAGGAGGGCATCGACATGAATTACCTCAAGAGACTGGGGATCACTCCGGAGGACTGTCAGAGGGCAGATGTGTCAGTCAGTCATTTGAAATGATATGTCCTGTCTGAGACAATCAAACAGATTTTCTTTCCTTTTTGTTGTTTTACCCCCCGCAGCACCCACCTACCTGCTTCCCATTCTCCCTGCCTGTCTTCCCATCCTATGGTCTACCTTTTTGTTTGTGTGTGTAGATTGCCGCCCTCCCTGTGTGTCTGTCTGGGTTCCTGTCATCTCTCTTTGCTCTCCTCATTTCCTCGCACCAATTCTCGGCCAGCCTTTGCCTCTGTCTGGGCTAATCCTTTCTTTGGTGCCGGTTGACTTTGCGCTTACAGGCTCCTGTTTTTTTGTTTTTACATATTACCTTCCTTTCTTCCGTTGTTTGTTTCTAACTTTCTGGATGTCTCCCTGCGTCTTGCTTCCGACCTGAACTTTTCAAATCTGTCTTCCTGTCCGCTCAGCGACCCGGCGGACGTCTACCGCGACCTGTTGGTGAGAAAGAGGGACCCCCAGCTATGGACATCAAAAGTGTCAGTCGCAAGAGGAATGCAAGACGATAAAAAGGGCATTTATTCATGACTCATTAGCAGTCCCCAGACGTTGAAAGTTCTGAAAAAGACGTAGGAAAGTTTGAATAAGAATTCGATCGGTTGAAAAGGTACGTGATCGACTGGTTGCCAGTGTAACATGCATGAGGTTTGGTCACGAAGTGCCTCACTGACTGCAGTACACATGTGAGATCAGCACTCTGACTCATTAGAGCTCTCTCCAGCTTGTTGTGCAGCGTTCAATCTTTCATTTTCTAGTGTGCCCCTATCTATTTGCTTGTCGATGTGTTTGTGTGCAGAGAGAAAGACCCCCCTCCCGTTGCACGGATGCTGAGGGAGGAGGAGAAGAGGGCTGCCGAGCTGGCTCGAGAAGGAGCAGTGACTGGTCCAGGAGGGGAGGTCCGGCCGGCGCCTGGAGAAGGAGAGACGCGATCTTCTCAAAGATCTTTGGAGGAACCTGAGGAGAGAAGTGACAACCACGTGTCTGGAGGGCCCCGTGTTGAAGACGAGGAAAGTGATAAGAGGGGTGGCGGCAGTGTGTCCACTGGCCCCGTCTCTGAGCATGAAGGCAGTCCGTCTGCCAGTCTGGGGGGTAGGAAGGACCGTGCCCCCCTTGCAGGAGAGGACGAGAGTGAAGAGAGAAACAAATTGCTGTTCTTGCAGGACTCCTCGGACAAAAAGGGAACCTCTAACTCAGATGACGACCTCCCCGACGAAGTGAGGGCTGTGGACTGGACGGAGGTTTTGGATCTTCTCAAGAAGGCGAGAATCACCGCCAGAGAGCTGAAGGCACTGCACGCGACACCGAAGGAATTGCTGGAGATGGACGTCAAACCGTCAGTCGAAACTTCATGAGTGCACATTCAACCGATGGAGAGAAGAGAAGAGAACAGAGGAGAATGAAAGAGGAAGAAGCCATTCCACACACTTACCGAGAGCAAATGACTCTCGTCTTTACAAAAGCCCAAAATTCGCAGGCGACGAGAATGGGAATGCCGAGGATACAAACTTTCCTTCTTTCTTTTTCTTTTTGGTCTTGCGTGCGTGCGTGCAGGGAGCAGATGAAGTCCTTTTACACAAGTCTCTATGAGGCTCGAACAAAAGAGGGCAAAGAAGTACCGTCAGTCTCCCTTGTTTTTGATTTTTCCTCTGCTCTTCTCTTTGGAGGCTTTTGTCTTTCTGCGTGATTTGTCGTTTGAAGCTGCGATTTTCAGAGAGACATTACCACACACACAAACACAAACACACACAAACACAAACACAAACACACACACACACACACACACACACACATCGTGGCGTCGAGCTTCAGAAAAAAAAAAGGTGGTGAAGGGAGAAAGAAAGCAAGCAGGGAGGAAAGGAAGGGAGGGAGGGAGTAAGGAAAGGAGAAGGAAATCGGTTGCACGCATGACATGCACTTCATTTTTTTTCTCTCCTTGGCATCAGCGGACGATTAACGCTCTGTGTATGATCTCTGGTTGAGTTTGGAGGGAGAGAAGTTTTGGGTCTCTTCGAGTGAGTTGCTGCCATTAATTGGTTGATGCATGTGTCTTTTCTGCATGATTGCACTCGACAAGTCTTTTCGTCCCTCGTTTTTCCTCTTCCTGAATGCCCGATCCAATTTGATGCAGAGAGACCGAGAAGTTCAACTTCAAGAAGATGCGAAGGAAACAGGAGAAAAAGAAAAAGAAGGCGTTGGAAAAGATGGTTGCAAAGATTGCCAACGACCTAGGAGGAGGAGAGTTCCTTCCCGAGCCAAAGGATCTAGAGACCTTCGCGTCTCTAAATGTGTCCCCTGAGAGCTTCAAAGAGACCTTCAAGAAGACGGAGACGCTGGTGAAGAAAGAGCACGAGGAGGCAGCGAAGAAAAGGGAAGAGGAGGCGAAGAGAAAAGAGGAAGCAGAAGCAAAGAGGAAGGCAGAAGAGGAGCGGAGGAACACTGAAGAAGCCCAAAAAAGGGCTCTGGAGGAAGAGAAAGCGGTAAGGTTGACACGAGAAAGGGAGGAACGAGACAGATCAGACCGGGACGAAAGATCGGGTCCTCGGCTGGATGAGAGCGTTGACGAGAGTGCAGAAAGAGATGAAACAGGCGCGCCTGTCGTTCGCAAAAGTCTTGACGAGAGTGCAGAAAGAGATGAAACAAGCGCGCCTGTCGTTCGAAAAAGTCTTGACGAGAGTGCAGAAAGAGATGAAACAGGCGCGCCTGTCGTTCGCAAAAGTCTTGACGAGAGTGCAGAAAGAGATGAAACAGGCGCGCCTGTCGTTCGCAAAAGTCTTGACGAGAGTGCAGAAAGAGATGAAACAGGCGCGCCTGTCGTTCGCAAAAGTCTTGACGAGAGTGCAGACAGAGATGAAATGGGGGCACCTGTCGTTCGCAAAAGCCTCGATGAGATAGTAGACAGAGATGATACTGGCAGGCCTGGATCTGAGAGAAGCCTTGACGAGAGTGCAGAGAGAGGCAAAAAGCCGGTGACCGGACTCGATGACCGTGCCGCCGACTTAAATGAAGGAATGGCATCAGGCGAAAGGAATTTGGAGGACGAGTCCCGGACGCCAATTCGCGAACTTCAAGTCGAGGAGGAGGCGGGTCCGTCTGACTGCCCTTTTTCTTTCTCGCACACACAAATTCTTTCCATCACTCAGCTTCTTCATACAGGCTCGATCTCTCTCTTTTTTTTTGCATGGCTGCCATCATCCCAGAATTCCATGATCGAGTGGATCGTCATTGAAACGTTCCAAGCTTGAAAAGACGGCAGGCCTCCCATGAAGCGGTGCCTCGTATGAGTGGGCAAAGTCATTCACAATTCCTAATTTCCCTTTGGCGTTACCACGTTCTTCTTCTCTGACACAGGACGCCCATCAATTGAACGATCGTCATTGTGACCCCTGCAGCCAGTGAATTTTCTTCTTGGTGTTGCATATGCAGGAGCTCATCGGACGGGCAATGCCGTGTCGTTTTTGGATCAAAGCCGGCTAAGTGGGAAAAGAGACAAAAGCGGCTGGCAGAAGGTCAAAATGTTTTTTGGGTGGGGGGACGATGACCATGAGAGCGATAACTCGAGTGGAGAGGAGGAGGAAGGAGAGCAGGCGCAAGACAGAGACGGAGAAAGAGACACGCACTCGGCTGAAGCAGAACAGGAGGGGGGAGAGGGGAGAGAGGGACACCAGCAGCAGGGCAGAGGAGACGGAGGTCGACTCGGAGGTAGCGGGACTTCCTCAAGAAAAGGAGGAAGGGAGCCCTTGAGGACTGGGAACGGAGAGGAGATGAAAGCCTTGTTTCAAAGAACGCTGGACATTGCGACAGGCAATTTGTCAGTCAGTCAGTGATTGATTGAGTGAGTGAAACATACGGGGGGAAAGTATGAGTGTGAATATGCACGTGTGGATGTGCGAAAGCGCGAATGTCTCAGCAGGGCAGCATGAATTTGTGGTGGCTTGCCTTTGGGGTGTGGGGACTTAGTCAGCTTGCCGCTGGGTACTTTAGTTTGTGGGTAAGCAAGTAATTGTGCGCGTGTGTAAAGGGAAGCAGGGGAGGGATCGGCGAGTCGGCAAAGCCTCAATGCAAGAGAGGTGCAGTTGGCTGTCAGAAAAAACCGAAGGGATTCCAATATTAAAAGATTCAATCGCATGTTTCCTTTCTCTTTTGTCCTCACCCAGTCCGGCGAGGGGGTACCACCAGTAGTTCCTTTTTGGGTTCTTCTCCTTCCCTATTGTTGTCCTGTGTATGATAACTCCATCAACTGCCTTGATTCAACGTTTGCTTCATTGAAATGGAAACAGGTTGAAGGCCCGCGCTTTTCAGGAGAAGGAAACGAAGACAGCGAGAGACAGATTCGAGGCGATGGGCATAGAGGACAAGTGGGGTCTCTGGAGACTTTTGGACGCTGCGGGGGTGACTCCAGAGAGCCTCCAGAGCGACAGACTTTTGCCTTCCAACCTGAGGGCCCACAATGTGTGAGTGAGTCTCTTTCTTGCCACTCTGACAGTCAATTAGAGAAAAAGTGCATGTGTCAGGTAGCTGGCGGACAGCGCGGGGGTCAGACGTGCAATCTTCATGCAATCACCGTGCTCCCGCTCAGTTGAAGCTGATGGGATGATACTTAGTCTTGTGCGTGATGGTATGATACATGAAATGGACTGAGAAAGGAAACTCTCATGGTGAGAAACGAATGACATCAGTACTAATTTTGTGCCTATGGAAGAGATTTTGAATGACCACTGACGAAGTCTAAAGGCTCGGAAAGTCCTTCCTTGTTTTGTGCCTTGACTATATTCTATGAGCATTTTGACGCCTTGGACTCCTCCTGCGCTCTCGGTGTCTCTTTCATCCTTTCACTGGAAGCTAGAAGGTGTTTGTTTCAGGGGAACTCCTCCACACTTCTTCACTCCTCCCTTTGTATCTTTTTTCAATCCGGTCCTTTCAGTCCTCTTTAATTCTGCCTGAATGCAGAGAGCCCTCTGGGTTCTACAAGCGCTACCTGACGACTCTCTGCTGGTCCTCTGGGATTTTCCCGGTGGAGAGCCCTGGAGCCTTTGGGTGGGTGGGTGGTGGAAAGGATCCAGTGCGAAGAGGATGGCAGAAAAGAGGAGGAGCCGGTTTTATGCCGAAAAGTACCACTTTGGTCTCGGCCTTCCTTTTCTTTCTCTCAGAAGTCTAGCTGTGATTTTTGTCAGCTGAGCAAAGCACTTGTTCCTTTGCAGGGCTGCCAAGCACCTCTGTCACAAGAAGTTTGAAGCACTCAAGCAGTCATCCAGTAACATCCGCTTGAATTGTCATTTTTGTCATTCTTCCTCTCTCTTCTTCCGCACCTTCTGACATCCCCTGCGAGATCCCCATCATTTCCGGTCACCCGTTCGTCTGCCTGTCTACCGCCCACGTGTGTGTGTGATGCTGCAGCCAAGAGGGGCGCATCCGAAAAATGCGGGCGAGTGGGTGTGACGAGAGCTGCATGACTGAGGACCAGATCCGGGCCAGTCTCCTTCTCCCTGAAGACCTCAAGGCAATGGAGATCGACCACAGAACCCTCACAAAGACAAAACCAGACACGTGAGTGAGTCAGGCAGAAGTGTGTTCGCAATTCATTTCGAAAAGGTCCAAGACTCTGGAGAGACGGTAGAAAAAGCAATAAGACGTCCGTGTTGATAAATTTGTGTCACTCCGTATCTAGTTTTCGTCTCAACTCCTATTATTTGCGCAAGTATACATATATACTCAATTAAACTAATCCCGCATGCATGACCCCCTGCAGGAAGCCCGTGATTGTGTACGCTGAGAGGTTGGGGTTGACTCCGTACAGCTCTGCAGAGAGGCTGAAGGACCTCAGTGACCTGTAGGTTTGTTGAACTTTCTTCTGTCTGGTTGCTTGGCTGAGGAAAGCAGTGTGTGCAGGAAAAAAAGAGAGCAGAAGAGAAGAGAGAGAAGGGAGCTGCCTGCATGTATTGATTGTTTCGGGTCCCTCTCTGCCTGTTTATTTGTTTGTGTCTCTGTGGACTTGTCTGTCTGTCGGGGTGGCTCCATGTCGGTTTGCCCTGTTGCCCCAGCTCGGTCCCCCTCTAAGTGTCTTTCACATTGTTTTACTGCTCGTAGAAGTGAAATTATCGCGATTTCGCTTTTCACCTGGTGCACTCAACGCCGGTGAGTCCTATGCATACAGAGAGCATGTGCATGCATGAGTGGAGCTGCCAAGGTCTGGTCTGAATCTTTCCCACTGACTTCAAAGTGTGTTGGACATTTCTCGTTCTCTCCTTCCTTTCTACGTGTAGCGCTTCCATGGAAGCAGAGTGGAACGCAAACCAAGGACGTCTTGAAGCGTCAGTCAGTGAGTCAGTGAGTGAGTGAGTGAGTGAGTGAGTGAGTCGGCAGGGAGGCAGGCAGGAAGGTAGGGGGAATGGCCGTTGATTTGTCAAGCAATCGCGCAGTTAGTTCAAGCTGGGTTCAGACCACGGACCGATCGTTCAAGTTTATTTCTCTCACTACTCCCCATACTTGTCTGCTCCATTCACTTGGAAGCTAGTGCGAGATTAGAATTTTGTTCGATCCCAGACTGCAGGAAGGAAGGACGGTTGACTCTCTTCCCCTCCATTTTCTTACTATGTCCTTGCGCAGGCTCGGGCTGGGAGGAAGCACTGACTCCATCAGCGCGTTGGTGGACCTATGCCCTCCAGAGTGAGTGAGTGTGTTCTCCAAGCGGTGTAGCATGATTTCTTTGTTTCCTGTACATACTACCTACTTGAAGAAATGGCTGTGCTTTTCATGTACTGAAAGTGTAAAGCCTTGCTTAGCTAAGTAAGAGCCATGCACTTTCTTGCCAAGTCGAAAGTGGGTCTGCCTGTACGTGTGAAGATTCGCCTCTTTTGTTCCCTTGCCGGCTCTCTGGCTGCTCGCCTATCTGTATGTCTATCTCCCGGTCGGTCTTTGCATCGATCGGTTCGCTACCTGGTTTGCGTTTCGTCGACTGACCTTAATTGTGACATGAATTGCGCTGCTTCACTTCACGCACTGTCTCCTGGTAACTTTCAGTCGTCAGTGCAGGGGCTCTCCCTCAAAGTGCATGCGTATTCGAAGTTCTCACCTGCAAAGCCTCCATTGCACACGAATGCACCATCACATTGCATGGAAGTCTTTCTTTCTTCTTGCCATCATTCATGCGCATTTCTGTTTATGTGTGCAGAGTCTTTGAGAAGCACATTTGCTCCATCATGTAAGTCTCATACCTGCCTAGACGCAACATGTAGATGCTTTGTTTCTCGCCCCTGTCCTGTTTTACTCCCTCCCCCTAGTTCCTCGCCTGCCAGCCTCAAGTTCCTTCATCTTCCCATATCCTCCCTGACTATGTAGGTGCGAACGTCTGCCTGTCCATGCGCGAGGAAATGCCGACAGACAGCATTGTTCTGAGGCTTCTCCCTATTCCTACTGCCTCTTTCTGCCTTGTCTTGTCTTGTTTTGATGAGTGCGTCCCGCCCCTGTGGACGTACGTGGCTGCGTTTGTTTCGCATGTGCAATTACTAATCATTGTATCATCCTGCACTCATGCACCTGCATGCAGGGAACCGCCATGTGATTCTTTGTGAGTCGATCGATCGACAGGAGGAGGGGATGGGGGGGGAGACTAGCCAGGGAAGGAAGTTTGAAGACGTGCACTAATAGATTCTCTCTCTATCTTTTTGTGTGCCTGTCCTGTGAGCTCCATTTGGGAATTAATGCGTGAATCTCCTTTTTTGTCCTGTATCGTCCTCTCCCTCTGAATGTTTGTGGGTGTGTGTGAGAGAGAGAGAGAAAGAAAGACGGAAGAATAGAGGTCAAAAGAAAGAGAAACACAAACTGAGTGAACCTGATATTGCTTCATTCTGTTTTTTTTACGGAGAGTCTGTCTTGCCCTCTGACGTCCTCTCTGTTTGACTTTCTGTCCATGTTCCGCATGCTGCCTCTCTATTGTGCATCCTCGCTGACGTCTTTCCTTTCTGTTTCTCTCTCTCTCTCTCTCTCTCTGTGTGTGTGTGTGTGTGTGTGTACACTTGGCACCTGGCGATTGATCTGTCTACGGGCATTGTACTCAACTCTGGGGCTTTGTGGATCTTCTTCGATCACTTTCTCCCTCCCGTGGTTTTGGTTTGGGTGTCTCTTCCTCTCTGTCTGTGGATTCGGGTCGCCATCTCTCTTGAGCCCTTCTCTGCAGCTGCAAGTCAGTGCATTTCCTTCGGTAGCTGCCTAGGGAAGTCTGCATGGGACTATTTTGTTTCCCTAAAACAGAACACCTGTCTTTCGAACACAAGTCCCCCGCCTGGAAAGGAGGACGGTCAATTTTCAGATCATGCTGTAAGAAGGTATCGGGACGTTGGGCAGGTTGGTGGAAGTGAAAGACAGAGATAAAGACAAAGAAAGAATAAAGAGACTGCAAAGTGCCGTCATATATTGCTTTCGGAGTCTCACCTTTGTACGTACATATGTTTGCGCTCTTGTGAATCGCCTTGCGTCGAACCCAGCGTGCAGTTGTACGAAAACCGCACTCCGAAATGTATTTGAGTCGTTTGGCTGGCATCATTTTGACCCTAGATGTCTGCATGAGGGAATGGGTTGGCCCCTTTGCGGGCCTCGAGGGGATGAAGTCTTCCGTTGTTTTCGTTTTTCTAAATTAATTCTTTCCCTTTGTCCACGGCCTCAACTTGCTCCCTTTCCTGCCTGCCTGCCTGCCTGCCTGCGTGTCTGCGTGTCTGCGTGTCTGCAGAGACGCGAAGGGTAATGTACCGGAGGGAAGGAAACAGGCAAAGTGCGCCAAACAGGATGGAAACGTGTCAGTCCTCATGTGTGAATGGACGAAGGAGCAGTTTGTATCACCCCTCTCTTCCGGTTGTGTCTGATGCCAGCGCCCTCTTCTGGAGTACAGCTGTTCGTACGATGCCAGCGAAAACCGATTTTGAAGCTTTCCCCTGATGCATGTTCGCTACGTGCAGGCTCACATCCTCAACATGCAACGACTTTGGCTGACGTTTGCAGGTCAACGTGTTTCCTTGTACGCGGGGTTATAACCTTCGCATGCAACTGTCGTACACAAGAATAAGCAAAGCTATTCCTTTGCTCAGATTGTAAAACTTTATAATTCCTTCTTTTTCACCCTAGACAAGTACCTACCTACACTGCACTGGCACTAAGATACGCAATAAGAAAAATGCAGCATGTCACTTTAAAAATTAATTATTGAATATAGGATTTAGCCCCCCTCAGCATTAAAATTTTTATCATCATCATCACAGATTTAAAAAAGTCTTATTAGGGAGAAGTCCAGTGAAAGTCTTGTATAGTGATAGCAAGCTTGCATTAATACATATGCAACGCGGTCTAACGGACCAATGCCCTAGCCAACGCCAGTTGGGGAACGAGACCTTTGATTAGTTGAATGTAAAATCTGTAAATTTATCAAATTATCATGTATGATATTTTCTAAAAACTAAGTTTAAAACTTTCATTTTCTTGTGAGATTTTTATAGCCAGTACTATATAGCCGCTGCATTTAATACTATTTTACCATCTACTACTATAAAATTATATGTTTAGCAAATGCTGAAGAAGGCATTCGAATGGAGGAGCATCAACTATGAGATCGCACGAGAGAGAGAGCTAGCAGCAAGAGCAGTAACCAGGACAGAAGGAAGAGACAAAAGAAGTATAGGCCAGACGCTAGGAACAAACTTTAAGTCAATGTTCCCCCATAAAATTATATGAATGAATGTGTCACTACGGTTATTTCTAAAGCCTTGCTAATGGCAAAAATACTCGGTAGCTTGGGAACTAGCTTGGGATTTAACATTGATAGATTTAAAAAGTAACTCTAAATCATCATCATCATCACTGTGGAATGATTTTTGTTATTATTTATTTTTTTTTAATCATATAATCTTAAAAATTAATGATTTTCGCTATTACTGAGAAGTAGTAATTTTTGAAATTAATACAAAAACTTGAAATGTATACGTAGAAGTAGAGCAGAACTAGTTCAAAGAGCATATGCAAGGGGAGGCACCAGAAAGAACTTTCAAGGTATGTCTATATCTACTACCTAGCTGCATTGCGTTTGCCCTCCACATCATCCTATACTGTGATAACCGTGACTTTCCTGCTTGTACAAAGTGACAGTCTTAGTAACTCCTGATATGAGCTGATAAGCCTTCAGTGCTCCAAAAAATACCCTTACAGGCTTCAAGCTAGCGTCGTTTTTGGTATACTGTTTTCATTTGATAGATTTTGCAAATCGTTTTTGTCTCTTTTCAAGTTGCTTTTGTAAGTCACCAAGCAGGCTTAACGTCAATCGAACTTGTTAGTGTCAGTTTGTCAAACGGATCAGATCCCACCAAGGACTTCTTTTGAGCCGGATTCGGAGTGGCTGTCCACTTCGGTGAGTGGGGTTTTACATTTTGGAGGGAGACTGTATTCGAGCTTGGGGCTTCTGCACTCTGGGGGTGGAGGGCCGTTTCTTCTCTTTGACTCAGATCAGGACCGTGAGGGGCGCCTTGAGCCTGGTACTGAGCCTTAAGATTTTCTTGAAGCTCCCGTTGCTGCAGTGCGCTAAAGTCAGTGGAGCCTCCAGCAGCACTGGCATGCTGTGACTTTGGGAGACGCTGCGGAGTCCGAGTGGGCTTCGTACGTTCCTCGTCTTCTTTTTTTGCCTTCTCAAGAAGTGCGGGGGCCGAAAGTGAAGGGGACGATGGGAGGATTTCCAGGTCTTGAACGGAGTGGGACAGGGAGAAGGAAGCATTCGAGTCCGGCCGCAGTGTGATTCTCCTGGATGGAAGCTTCCCTTCCCCTTCCACTTCTTTATTTGTAGATTGCTCCTTCCGAGAATCTGTGAGTGATACACTTTGGATCCCCCGATCGTTCTTCAACAATGACTTGTTTCTTGTCAGTGTGTGTGTCTTCTCGTTGTTGTCTGGTTGCAGTCTGATGACCTGAATGAGTCCCTCTGAATTGATGAGGGAGGGACTGGAGACGGAGTTTGGGAGAGGAAATCGGTCAGTGGAGTTCAAAGGGGAGCCTTGAGAGGATGTCAACGACGTCTCTGTGGATCCCTGGATTGTCGACAGGTTGCTCGAAGGGGAGACGGAAACAGAGGGCAAGTACGTACTGTGTCTGTCTTCCTTGAGAGACTCTGTGTGAGAAGTTTTGTTGTTGACCTTCAAGTCGATGCCTGTGTGTGCGTCCACGCCCAGAGGCTCAGACTGTAAAGCTGACGGGGAAGCGGTTGGAAGGGTGACAGCAACACTGTGCGATGGGCCGGTTGGCTGTTCTGTTTGCTTCTCAATCTTTTGTCTTGTCTCTCTTTTTTCTCCTTCCTCAAGATCCGCTTCTGTTGTTGTTCGACTTTCTGGTAGAGTGGCACTGGGACCATCGACTGAGGGCGTCTCTCCGGCTCCCTTTTTTTCTATCGCGTGGGTCGGAGAGCTGGAAGACGTTCGAGAGACCCTAAGGGCTGAGATGGAAACGACGGGGGTGGTGGTGTCGGGAGTCTCTATGCCTGCCTCGCCAATTGCTGTTGTGGGCAGAGAGAGTTGAGGATTCGGGGAAACGACCAGAGGGGTTGGAGCGTCTGGGTGGTGAGGGGAGAGGGAGATGGTCACGGTTGGATGGCTTTTCAGAAGGGCAGACGCGGCAGCAAACTGTCGCTCGTATGCCTCGCTGCAGGCAGCAGGGAGGGGGGGAGAAAGAGATGAAATAAATGTGAAGCACCGCCAGAAGACAAAGGCCCCAGAAGTTGTCGTCACAACAGAATGAAGGGGAGCTTTGGAGCAGAGCAGAAAAATTAAGTGAGCGTCATCTCACGAGGAGAATATTCCCCCCCCGTTGAAGTTTCAGCAGTGACAGAGGAAAGACAGTACAAGTACAGGGATGCTCCCGAATCACCAGCAGAAGGATAAAAATTAAGCAACTCGGAGAGAGGGAGCCCTGCATGCAATTGAAGAAACCGAATGCAAAGAATGTCAACGGAATGGAATTAAAACAGACACTTACGCGCGTTCTTGGGCTCTGCACGCAAAAAAAAAATCACGAACATAGAGGGCATTATTGTATTTACTAAGAAGCACCAAATCGATCAGGCCCTCGAGGGAGGAATGAGACTGACCTAATGCCATGCCATCGAACGGGTACGTCGGTCTTGAAGAAGATTTAAGAAAGAGCTCCAACAAACTTCAAAACACCAATGGATTCTTTTGTGCAGTACATGCATGAAGAGATTGCAGGGAGGATGTATGAAGCCACAGAATTTCCATCGCATAAGCAAGCCAGTTTGTTGACATGCAGCCTCACGGACTGACTGACGATTTGAGGGCTCTGCAAAAACACGAACAATAAAACGAAGACACAGCCAGACACGCATGCACCATTTCATTGATTGCGTGAATGAATCATGAATCCCACCCATGTCAATCAATGTCTGTCCAAGGAAGGAAAAATTGAACTCATTGCCTGTCCGTCCGTCCAGCCAACAGTCAGTGTGTCTCTCCGTCTGACTGTCTGCCTGTTTCCAAACTTGCACTTGCCTGTT
Source organism: Chromera velia (assembly GCA_018398765.1). Classification (NCBI taxonomy): domain Eukaryota; family Chromeraceae; genus Chromera; species Chromera velia. The sequence continues at coordinate 6,101 of JAHBMJ010000347.1, read as the reverse complement.
TCTAAACTTTCACTGCATGAAGTCTCGGGGGATTCCTCACAGTCATTCGATCCGTGCATGGCTTTAATTCAACAGGGTCCCCACCACGGGCGTCAAGTCGAAACTCAACCCATGCGTGCATGTCTGTGTCCTCTCTCGCGAACGATAAAAAAACGCGGTAAGACAAAGATTGACGTACAGAACGCTAGAATGAGTGCACCGACCGTTCGGCATTGTCTCTGCACGATGCATGCATCACGGAAGCACATCGGAGGACAGGCAGACAGCACGAAAGACAGCTAGTTAATTCAACAGCAGGGACGCAAATGCATACATCAAAGTTGGGTGAAACAAAGGACACCTCACATTGGAAGGGCTCGAGACCCGTCTGTTCATTGTGCGTGAATTGAGGCGATTTCTTTCAGGCCTTCCAAACTGCGAATGAATTCTGTGAACAGCTAGCGGATGAACAAGAGCTAATGTTATTATTGGTTGTCACCTCATTGTGAGGGAAGGGAGAAGACGAAAGCTGAACCCCAGGATCTATCTGGCCGTCGGACAGAAAGAAAGAAAGAAAGACAGAGATCGTTCATCGAGCTGGGAGGAAGCGATGCATTGATGTACCCCTCCGTTTCCTCTCTTTGTCCCTCTTTTTCTTCCGTGTCCTTCTGCTGCTCTTCCTCTCCCTCTCTCCCCCCTACTGTGGAAATGTTGAGCTGTCTGTCTGTCGGTCGGTCTGTCGGTCTGTCGGTCTGTCTGTCTGTTTGTCCTTCTGTCGCTTCTTCTGTCTCTGTCTATCCCTTTCCCTTTTAGCTTACTCACACTTCCTTGCGCCTGCAAAACCAAACACCGACAAAAAGAGAGAAGAGTGAAGCGACAAAAGGAAGGAGAAGAAGGACCAGAGAAGTCGAAGGCTCCAAGAGACATTCGCGTTTTTTCAAGCGGGAGAAATGAAGTCCCAGCTTCACGTAGATCCGCGACTAGTCAGAGAGTTTATCTGTGAGCCTGCTTTTGGGTTGTCTTTGCTTGCATCGCACCCATAAGAAAACTGCAGTCTCTGAGCACGAACACTCAGACCGTCATACGACGAATGGGAACGAAATGAGAGCAGGTGAAGACTCATAGACAAAGCCGGGACAAATGGACGAGGACATCGCAAAAGCCTGAAAGAAAAATCCGTTACCAACAATTTTGGCAGCCCGCTAAAAGCACGAAGACAGCCAATCATTGTTTGACAGTCGGAGTTCGAAAGAAAGCAATCAAGAAAGATAGAGCGTCACCAACAAGTGAATAAGAGGGAAGGAAAGGGACGAAAGGAAAAGAAACGACTCAAGCAAAAACAAAGGAGACATATCACGCCACTTGACTCACTGGAATGTGACGCTCCTGCAAGCAAAACAAAATTTCGAAAGTCAGACAAAGAAAAGAAAAGACACTTATGGAAACGCAAAAACCATACAGATGGTCTTTCGTCCATTCCTTTCAGTTGGAAGCACTCTGCTCTGGTGCACGGTTGGTCCAATGATGAAGCAGACTGAGCCGATATTCCGCTCCTTCCTTTCGTTTTGTTCACGTGCATGCCAATCTTCTACTTTCTCCCAGGCAGCTCTGAGGTCCAATCGGCTTTGCCTGTGCCCGAAGATTGTCAAAATCCCCAGAGGGGACTGAAAATTGACCGTTTCTGCATGTCCATCTGTCCATCCATAGACCGGTAATTCATTGCACTTTGCGCCGTCCATCCGTCCACGACCACCGCTAATGCGAGAAAGAAAAGAGAAGAGGGAGAACAAGAGAAGAAAAAACCAGCGCCAAGAAACTCAGGGCCAACTGACATGTCCATCCTCACTTCTTCGCTGCACAGAGAAAAAAAGGGGGGAAGGGGGGAGAAGGAAATCTGCATCATTGAAGCACTATTCGTTTGAAAGGGGTAGCCACTTGAGCTCTACGGGGTTGAAGAAAGGGACAGACACCTAGCGAGCTCCTGGAAAGGAAAGGAAAAGGAAAGGACAGCCATGGGAAAGAGAAGAAACAACACCCGGAGAACAAAGAGAAGAGCTCAAAAGAATTTGGATGGGAAAGACGTTTTTCGATCGCTTCTACTCACGTTCTCAGCCTCAGCATTTCCCTGCACACACAGAGAGAGCATGCAGAGCAGAAACGAGAGAATGGAGGTGAATGCGGGTCTTTCAAGTTCGTTTCTGCGCAGTCAAACTAAGCTCCCTTCCTCGGACTGCCCTCTAATTCTTTTTTTCTGCATGCATGACGGTGATCAACCGTCCCTCATAAGCCCGGGGGGCCCGAAAGGACATGGAGGGAGGCAGAGGTGCAAGGAAGACTGACCGCTCGAGCCGCGCCTTCTCCTTTTCCAGGTCGTCACTCAGCGCCTCCCTCTCCTTCTTCATTCTCTCCCTGCATGGACTCAGGCAGGCAAGCAGGTAGGCAGGTGTGTTGGGATGCACACACACACACACACACACACACACAGAGAGAGAGAGAGAGAGAGAGAGAGAGAGTGAGAGAGAGAGAGAGAGGGTGGGTGGGAGGGAGGATGGTCTTCTAGTCATGCTTTTCGAACAGCACATCACCGTGGTCCCACACGCCCTTAATTCTCTTTTGTTTTTCATTCATTTCTCCCCAGGTGCAGCAGCAAAATTTCACGAGAATGTCTGTGACGTGATTGCCGAAGTCTCTGTGGCATGCAGGGCCTCGCATACACAGGCAGAAGGAGAAGGATGAAAGGGACAAAACAGGGCGAAAAGGGACGAGACGAAGTCCTGCATCATATTTGTGCGAAGGACTTTTCCATACAGAATTGTTCTTTTGGGAAAAAAATCCTGCATCCTATTTGTGCGTAAGGGATGGTCACCTACCTCAGCCTCTTTCTCATGTGTTGTATGGTCTGTTCTGTCCTGTCCTGTCTCATCGATGCTTTGGAGATCAGGGGAACGGATCACATTCAGCAGGGTGCTCACAATCTTACTCACCTTTTTTCAAGGAGCCTGCAGATGACGCCAAGTTGTTCATGACAAAAAAACAAAATGCAGATGAAAAATCAAAACAGAGCAAACGGGTGCTGTGTGTTCAGAAAACGTATCCCGAACAGAGAGGTGGAAGAAATCTCTTCATACAAACGGATTCGATGACGATGAAAGCCAATCAGATTCATTTCTGTCCTGTCCAGTCACTTCTCTTAATTGCCCTCCAAGAAGACAGAATTCCTTCCTCGATTCCTCCTCGCTCTCTCTGCGGCACCGCGGATGATCGATCGATCGATGCGTCTCTCTCCTTCGCCTTCTCTCTCTGCCCCTAGCTCTCTTTTTCCCCTCGATCACTCAACAATCCCACATGGGCAAAAGAGAAAGAAAGTGGCAAAGCTAGTGACACACGAGTGAAGTCCGTGCTGTGGCATTTGGGAGAAGAAGTAAATGCTGGGTGTGACTGGCTGGCTGACTGACTGCTGCAGGGTGCTGCAGAACAGCAAAGATACATGGCACACAGACAAAAGAGATTTAATTAAGGCGCAAAATTTAAATTTCATGCTAGACGGCCAGACATGATTACCTCTTGCGTACAGCCAAAAAAGGAACGAAAAACCCATGCACATGCGGGAGAGCCTGAGACTGCGAGACAACAGAGACAATGGAAAGAATGTACTTCACTCAATCTGAACTACTCACCCTCGCTGTCTGTCTCTGCACAGACAAACAGACAGTCAGACAGACAGACAGAGTGACGCACAACCCTGTGATCTAAACGGTCCAAGGAGAGTCGATAAGAAGGGGCAAAGAAGTCAGATTGAGGAAGGACGCGATCGAACGAGAAGAAAGAGCATCAATGAGAGGATTGTGTCTGTCGGCTTGCCTCTTTTATTGCCGTCTGTTCACATTATCTCTCGAGAACCTTCTCAAAGTGTCGTTAAATTTGTTCACTCTTTTCTTCGATCACGAGTAATTCCTCCCTTTCCCCCTTCTTCCGCCTCGTCTTCCTTCCACGCCACCTACTTCCCTCACTCCCTCCATGATACAGACAGGACTCACAGGGTCTCTTGCGCTCTGCAAAATTGTCCATTTTTGTTTTCAGTGAAAACAAAGGGGGGGGGGATGATCGGATGAGGGCCTTAGCAAGAAAAGAAAGGGAATGAAATAAAATTCGATAAGCTGAAGGAAAAAGAATCCGACTTTTCTCTCTGTCTCACAAACTGCTTGACTGCCCTTCTCCCTATAAATTTCACTCCCCTGAGGCTCTCTCTATAGGGCTACGCCTCCCTTCCTGAGGCTCTATCGGAAAACAGGAACGAGTGAAACAGGAGAAACTTAGACGAGACGAACGGAAAGAAAGACACTGAAATAAGCTGGGCGTGCCACTCGCTCTCACGAACAAGCGAGCCGATCAACGAACACCCATTGAATAGAGAGGAGACAGATGATGAATGAGAGAGAGATTTTCAGAAGAAAGCCCGAAAGAAAGAAAGCAGCTGAGTCCAGTCATCCACTGACAGCTTGATGCTTCTGCAAACCAATCAGTCAAAAACACGAAGGATCGCAAATCGGAAAAGTCCATCCATGCAGAAATTGCGGGAAAGACTGGGGTAGAAGTAAACAAAGACTTAGTTTATGAATGGATAGAAGAAGAAGAGAAGACATGTGACCCGCATATCTGTTCAGTGTGTATTCTCTTGCAGTTCTTCAAGCAACCAAACGCAGAAAAAGAAAGCCTCTCCGCAAAACCCATCCCTTATCCTAGACGGAAACAAAAAGGGACAGGGTTGCCAGAAAGCCCCATGCAGTAAAGCCAAACACACGCAGACAAGAGACCCTCCCTCGTTCAGAAAAGCAAAAGACTAAAACCACGGCTCGACTCACTGTTTGTGGAGAGCTCTGCAAAGACGGGAGCAGAGACAAAAAGCGTCAAAGAAGCACCACAAACGAGCTAGAGAAACGCGTTTGCAGACCGATTTGTTGCATAGAGCTTCTTGCTGACGACTGGGCGTGCATGCTGACGATCCAATCAATCAATGATGATCAATGAGGCTGACATGTGCACGAGACGCATGAAAGACTGCCAGTCCTATCACAAAGGCTCACGGAGTCCAGAGGCACATGTCCGTCCAACACACCCATTTGACTGCATGGATCATACTGTTTTGTTTGGAGCGCAAGTTGTGTGCACACATATGGAACGCTCGTGACCCCCTGACTGACTGACTGACTGACTGACTGGCTGACTGGCTGACTGGCTGGCTGACTGACTGACTGACTGACTGACTGGCTGACTGGCTGACTGGCTGACTGGCTGACTGGCTGGCTGACTGACTGACTGGCTGACTGGCTGACTGGCTGACTGGCTGACTGGCTGACTGGCTGGCTGACTGACTGACTGACTGACTGACTGGCTGACTAACTGACTGACTGACTGACTGACTGACTGGCTGACTGACTGGGGTTCTGTAAAGGATTCCCCTTGGGTGTCGTCGCGTTCGTGTGCCTCATGGGGAGTCGCATCTTCCGTCTTTGTCAGCAGTGGCTTGGGAGTCTCTTGATTGGAACCCTCCGGGGAGGGAGAGGGAGACACCGGGGGCGTCCGAATAATCTTGACCCCATGCCTGCAGGCACACCATCAGGGCGGAGAACGAAGAAAGAAGTATAGGAAGAAATCAGGAATGAAGGACCGCAGACGTGAATCGATCGATAGCTGCATGTGTGATTTCATCTTGCATGGGGAAATTGATCTCGAGTGTCGATCAGCACGTTATCTGAAGAGTCCGAAAATTTGATTGTCCTATGGACGAGTGGGCTGTCTCTCTTTCTGTATCCCCTCTTCCCCCTTTTTCTCGTTTTCTGTCTTCCTGCATCTTTCTTTCTGGCCGACCTGTGTTTCAGTCGGCATGCACACTCACGCGGCAGCTGCGGAAAATCATCAAAACAGATGACTGACCAGTCAGAAAGTCTCAGATCGTCTGTAGCCGTTCTGCAAAAAAGAAGAGAGACACAAAGCGAGTACTCAACCACTCACCCGCACGTACAGATAAATCATGCACACACACACACACACACACACACACACACACACAGAGAGAGAGAGAGAGAGAGAGAGAGGGAGAGAGAGAGAGAGAGAGAGAGGGA
>JAHBMJ010000346.1:15000-50010 GCA_018398765.1 Chromera velia | reverse complement strand
GAGGGAGAATTCAGCCCTGAATTCTCCCTCGTCAAATATTTTTTTCACATAATCCGAGAGGGAGAGGCGGAACACAAAGTGTGAAATAGGCCTAAAAGAACAGTGCAGCTTCCACCGGCACCCTTTGCGAAGCTAGGCAATCCACTTTTTATGCCTTAACTCCCCACCAATTTCTCCCACCGACCTCTCCGAGTCTCCGGATTGTCTGTGTCCTTCCCGGCGGGCACCGGCCACCCCGGCCACTTGTGACGCCGCCGGCCCTGGCCCTGCTCCCTTGTGACGCCGCCGGCCCGGGCCAGGCCAGGCCCCGATCGCCCCCGGCTTCCTTTGCCAGTCGCGGACGTTCATTTACTCGGCCCAAACGTCTCACCGCTCCCTCCAGCTGGCGTCTCTCTGCTCCCTCTAATTTCTCCCTGTGATGCCGCCGGCCCTGGCCTAAGCCGCGGCATGGCCCGGCCCCGGGCCCGGCCCCCGCCCTTGTCCCCGTCCTTGCCCCCACCTCCGTCGATGGACGTCCCCCCAGCCCCGCCAGCGCTCCGGTCTGCTCACTCTCTTGATCTGCCCTGAGGCTCTCCTTCTCACTTCTTTGCCCCCTCTTCTACCTTCTGTCTCCGCCGGGATCCATACATCGGGGCCGGGGCTGGTGCCAGTGTGCAGTCTCAAAGATAGAAAGCAGACCTGAATACAGGCAGACAAGCAGTACATTCAAAGGGAGACAAACGGAAAGTAAGGACAAGCATCCTTCCCCTCCTCCCATTGCCTCTTCCCAGGTTGCCATAAGTTCTCTTCTTTCTTTCTGGACCGTACCTACTGGATGCCTTTAACTATCTTTAACTAATTTTCACTGACAGGCACGGACGCAAAACGATGCGACTGACAGGGACCGAATGAAAACAAACCACTGACCCAGAGAGATGGTCGTCACACCGTGACGGAGCCCCAAGTGCTGCTCTTCAGCACGATCAAAGGAACGAAACCTGCATTCAATCACATCCCCAAGAGGCAACAAAGCCAAAAACGACGGTTCAAGGCAAACATCTGCTCAACAGTGCATCATGCACTGACCCACACAGAGAGACGGAACTGCAGACTCACCAGAAGAATGGCGAAAGCAACCCCAGCTCCTCAGCAAAGGCAAAAGGTGGTCCCAGATCCTGCGTGCAACCACCGAACAAGAAAAGGATGAAGTTGCATGGGAGGGTCTGAGGTGCATCATGCTCTGACCTGATGGAACGGCTTGCAAGCAGTGAGACAAACAAGCTCAGCCTGATAAACTTACCAGAGAGCACGCGAGGGAGCACCAAACCCTGCATCCACGCAGCCAGAGTGAAAAGAAGGATGGGTGAATAGAAGAACCCACGTGGATCATTCCCTGACATGAGTTGACCGACTGAAGCCACGTTGTACCCAGAGATGCCCAACCCCTAACTGACTAAAGAGACGAGACGAACGCAACTCCTTTCGCACACCAGAAGCAAGCGAGAGTTCCAAACTCCTGCATCTATACCGTATGAAGAGGAAGGAAAAAGGGTAAACAGATGCATCAACCCAGGTCTTTATGACATAACAATTAAAACCCCTTGCCCATACAAAGTGTTGTTTAAAAGGAGACGGCAAAGCTCAGCCCACCTCAAAAGTGTAGCCACACTACAGCACCGGCGTACGATCCCCAGCGACAGGCCCACAACAAGTGCACTCTACAGAAAATCTGCATAGCAACGTGGAGCTATAACTGAAAGGAATGAAGCGGGATCTTTTAATTTCTTCCTTGCTTTCTGACAGATGCCTCGGCCTGCAAAAGCATATAATCGGATTTCTACCGTACAGCCGAATATTCGGATTGGGATACGTGCGTCAGTCAAGCGTGGCAGCCCGCGCGGGCCGGTTGGGGCAGGCCGCGGCACAGACGCACGTACGTACGGCGCGGCACTACATGCCACACGCGGCATGCACGCAGACCCGCCGGCCCGGCCTGCCACTGTGTTACAACACTTCCAACCTTCACTCTCATACACTCCGGACTCTAATTTAAAACCTTTAAAAACAACAAAAGAATCGCTAAAGATACACTTAAACAATTTTGAATATGTTTAAACTAGTTTAAACTGTTTGTATATTTAAAAAAAATTTGGAGTCGGAATTAGTGTTGGAGTCGGTCTAGTCCCGTTTTCACATGGACTCACGGAACTGCAGACTCACCGGAAGAATGGCGAAAGCAACCCTAGCTCTTCAGCAAAGCCGCCTTAATTCTGGTGCTCCCCGCCGCCGCCTTAATTGCATGCATGACAGGCGCGTGCGTTGACGCACGAAACACGCACGCCGCGCAGTCAAATACAATATATTTTTTTCTCTCACTAAACCCAATTAATTTAAAAACAGGAAATCGTACTGTTTGATCGCTTAAAACTCTTTGTTTTAAGCTTTTAAATATTGTTTACTACCTAAAAAAGCTTGAGAGGTATGGTTGTTTTGGAGACCGTTTTACTGTTGGAGACCGTTCGGGATAGATTTATCTTCGAAGTTCATCCTTGGAGCCTGAGTGAGCCATCCTTCCTCCTCCACAGCAGAGACCAGCAAACAAGTGCTAGCTACTCGTCTAAAAGAAAATAGCGCTGGCTCAATACAGACAGAACAGAGAAGGTGAATGGATCGACAAAAACGTAAGCAGGGATTCTACAAAGGTCAGACCTATGCAGACTGAGAGTGCACAAAGGTCCGAACTGTGCACAAAAGTCCCGTCTACAGCCCACCTGCCAGCCAACGCACAAACAGAGTAGATCAAAGAGTTGAAGTTAGTCCTACAAGCCGTACAGATGCTTTGCTACTCCTCCAAAGACCCCTCAGATGGTCAGAAGTTTGGCTACTCTCACATATATTCATGCATGCATCAAAAATTCGCACTTTTGGAGTCAAAAAGTGCAATTTAAGACAAAAAAAGACCGGACTAGGGCTCGAACCCGGGACTCTTACTTGCCGGGGTCCTTGAGCTGCGCACTGAGCTGCGCACTGCGACGCGCTCATGCACAAATCCACCATAATTAAGCGGGACCGCCGCCTACATACAGCTCAACACCGTATGTGGCGGCGCACAATAAGCCCCCAAAAGGCCCTTATGGGCTTGGCCCGACCGGCTCATGAAAGGTATGGGTCCAGCGACCAAGGAATCTTAGTTTGGGTCCAAACGGACTCAGAAACACCTATTGGTTCCGGCATGCCATGCCGGAGTGGGCCCACCAAAAATCTGGATTTTTTCTCAATACACTAAAAAGTGTAGACAAAGTGCTCGCCAGGGTGCCGGGATGCGACTGCGAGAAAAGACCCGGAGTGACCGTCATGATGGAGTGGGGGGTTCTCGTCCTCCTCTGGCTGTGGGAGGTTCTCGTCCTCCCTCTCTGGAGTAGGTTGAGGCACCGCGAGTGCTGCGGCTGCGTGGAGGGCCTTGACGCTCAGCAGGTGGTGTGGTCATGCTAAAAGAGGAGGAGGGCAACCGATTCGCCTTTCGCCGCCAACCTCTCACTCATAGCCACTGAGTGGAGGAACCTGGAAGCGCAGGCTGTCCAGTTCGGTATAAAGATCCTGAAGAAGAAGAAGGCGGAGTACCTTATGAATGCTGTCCCCCTTGAGTTGCAGACGATCTTGAGGATCACCCTCAAACAGGAACAGCACGACCCTGAGGCGATCTTGCGTGAGATCAAGGAGCTCGTATCTGTAGCTGGGAATTCCCTTGTGCAGGTGCTGGCTGGGAAGAAGCCCAGCAAGCAGGTGACTCGTCGGGGGCTTGAGATTGCCCTGTTTGCAGGACCTGGAGAGATCGGGCCTCGGGTGCCTAGTGGCCTTCGTGGTCGAGGTCGTGGACATGGACGTGGCAACGGCTACGGCAGAGAAGGTAGACACGGGGGTAGTGCCAGTGGGCACAGTTCTGGCGGTGCTAGTGAGCAGCCGTTCAGCAGCAGCTCTCGAGGAGGAGGACAAGCAGAGAGAGGCAGAGGTGGACTTCGAGTTGGTGGTCGTGGAGGTTCTCAGTCCGGGCAAGGAAGCTCGGGTTCAACCTTCAAGGGGAAGTGTCATAACTGCAAGCAGTACGGACACAAGCAAGCGGATTGTCCGGACTTGCAGCAGTCAAGTGACAGAGTGGGTATGGTTGCCGACAGGCAGGGTACGGAGATGCAGACAGCGACGTTCGGTCGAGATGATCAGCGAGTGGACATCGTCGACGGCCGTGCTGCTGGTATGAGAGAGACTGCCTGGATGATGCAGGTGCGTCGACCTGCAAGGTCTTCCCAGAGAGAGTTTTGGGAGTCCAACATTGCCTACCTCGACACTGGAGCTTCAAGATCCATCTTCCCCGAGTACTACCGCAAGTACGTCATCTGGAGCGAGGAGATCAACCGAGAGATCAACCAGGCCGAGACGGGAGTGAAGCTGAAGGTTTATGAGGATGCTCTCTTCCGTTTCCCTTTCACTGAGAAGCAGACGGGTCTGTGCATGCATGTGCATTACAGAGCATATCTCGTGAGAGACAGGGAGGACGGGTTTCCGTCAGTGGAACCGCTCCTTCGACCTCACAAGCTGGTTTTGATGGAGACGGCTGCCGACTCGTGGTTCACAATCATCGATGCCGTCTCCAGCGAGCTGAAAAAGTTCCGTATTGACTGCTCTAGAGGAGATCCGTTCTGCAACATTCCATATGTCGTCATGCAGAGCGCCGAGCGAGTGTACACCTCCCCGCACCGACTGTCTGCCATCTCTTACGAGACTGCAATGACATGCCACCGCCGCCTCCTACACTGTGGTGAAGAGCGGTTGGTAGGCACGTTGAAGAAGAATGGTTTGGTGGCCTGGAGAGACGTTCTTGATAAGGTCTGGAAGAGCTGCGACATCTGTGAGCAGAGGAACGCTGTGAGATCTACACCACCGAGAAGCTGACACCGGCGTGATGGGAAGAAGTTCGGTGAGGAGTGGTAGTAGGACCTGATGTTCGTAAAGGAGGTAGAGCACGGACTCCGAGGCATATACATCATCAGCGTCCTCGTCGAGCTCTTGCACCAATGGTGGAGCCTTCGTGTGCTGAAGACCAAGGACAAGGCTGACCAGCATCTACTTCATCTGATCATCGCCAAGCAGATCATCCCCAAGATCATCTGATCTGACAATGATACCGTGCTCAAGCTCGGCAAGACCAAGCAACTGGCTGCTGAGTACAACATCTACCTCAAGCCGTCTCCTCCACATTGCCCCGAGTCCCATGGAGCAGTAGAGGTTGCGAACAGGGAGATTAGGACGATGCTGAGAACTGTACTCAAGGAGATTGGCTGTGATGCCTACGTGTGGCCTGTTCTCATCCCCGGCATTGAGCAGACGCACAACGTGACCTTTGCTCCCCTGACAGGTGTGAGCCTGTGGTTTGGCCGTTTTCAGTCTCCCTCCCCTTTTGTTCTCCGTTTTGGAGACCCTGTCGTTTTCAAGCCCCCTTCTGCTGATAAGTCTCTCTCTTTTCCTGGTATGGAGGGAGTGTTCAATAACACAGTGAACGACACTTTGTGTGAAGTGTTGTATTACCCTCCGGAGACAGAGAGATGGACTGTCTGCAAGTTGCACCCCATCGTCCCGAAGCCAGTGCGTTGGGGAGTGGAGGAAGCATGGCTGGGCAGAGCAGCGCGACGCACAGGCAGAGGGAATGGGGATGGAGTGGGGGGTGGCACTGAGGATGGAGAGAAGAACAAGTACGGCTGCAACTACTATAAGGACATAGACTACAAGTTTGAGGAGATTCCAGAACCGATGGTGCCTCTCATGTCAGTCGAGGAGGTTTCCCGTTCGCGCCCTGTTCGTGGCACTCTTGCAGAGATCAATGGAGTGCTGCAGCCCGTGCAGCTGATCGGTAAGATGGGAAAGAAGTCTGCTGAGGTTGCTCTGATGAGGAAAGACCCTCTGGGCATGTGGAGACCGAGTGAGATCTGCCATATCGAGAAGGCCAAGATCGTTCGCCTTTTCACGATGATGGACGGAGAGGTCCCCAAGAAGATTATGGATACTGTGCAGAAGAGCGAGATCGACGGTAACGGGACAGGTGCTATCCTGATCGAGGAGATGCCTGTGCCTGTTGACGTTGACATCATTCCCGCAGACTTCACTGCTTTCCTACGGATGAGAAAAACTGCTTTCATAACTATGGCGACCCCGATGAAGTTCTCTGGTGGCACTGCTTGGAGGCCAGCTACCAGAAAGGAAATTAACAGCGGCATCTTCAACGGCGCCCTCATCAAAGAGTGGGCAAAGATCTTTCTGAACTCCGTGCTCGGAAAGAAGGTGGACCGTGATGAGGTGGTAGCCGTTCTGCCCCTCAGTGCTCGTTTCACATGGAAGGAGAACGGGGAGACGGGAGAGAAGGACACGAACGCAAGGATGTATTCTTAGGGGTTCAAGGACCCTAGAGAGATGCCGACGTATGCCGGCACCCCAAGCATTCATTCCATCTACATCGCCATCATCTACATGCTCTCTAAGGACTTCCCCATGATGAAGGCCGATGTGTCTGGGGCTTTCCTCCAAGCAGAAGATGTCTGTGATGAGAAGATCGGGATCCGAGTTCCCAAAATCAGGATTCTCCCTGATTTCCCCGACAAGAAGCCGAAGGACTTGAGCAAGTTCACCGATGAGCAGTATGAGATCGTGAAGAAGAAGAGGAAAGAGTTGAAGGAGGGTGAGATCTACATCGCTAACAACAGTGACAAGGCTCTGTATGGAGGGCCTGGTTCGGTAAGGATGTTTTCAACCAAGGCGAAGACTGAGTTGAAAGAGCTGGGCTTTGAGGAGATCGATGAGTCCATTCACATATGAAGAGAGACGAACACCAACGAGGTCAACGCTGTCATCTATCACCATGTTGACGACTTTGAGGGAGGTGCGATGGACATTGAGGAAATCTTCAGTAAGTACGGGCACAGACTGTCTCTCGGCAGCCTCGTGCGAGTCGTTGACGGCGAGGTGGCAAAGTTCGTGGGTATTGAGCAGATGAGACAGGGAAAGAAGATGTTCCTGTCTCAGGCCTCTTTCCTCAACTCGCTCTGCGTTGATGATCTTCTTCCTGAGAAGAAGCGTATGGTGAGAGAGGAGGACATGAAGGTGCCAGAGGATGACATGATCGATCTGTCCCCCAAGCCGCGCTACCAGTCCCTCATCGGCACTCTAGGGTGGGCCGTCCGTATACCCAACCGAAAGTGCAGCCGTTCTTCTCGATTCTCTCTTCGAGAACGAATTGTGTCAGCAAGAAGCTGATGGAGTGTCTGACACTCGTGTTGCAGGCACTTAAGGAAAGACCGTTTTCCCTCAAGCTCAGAGGGATTGACATCTCCACTCTCCTCCTCTACATCTTCAACGACTCTTCTTTCTTCACTCTGTCGAAGGAAGGACGTCAGGCTTGGATACATTTCCTGGTTGATGCGACGTAGAGGCTTGAGGGCGATGATGAGTGGAACCTTGTCGCATATGGTTCCAAGAGAACGAAGTAGAAGTTCATCTCTTCCACCTCCTGTGAGATGGTGTCGATGGTGGACGGCGTGAAGGCCGCCTACAAGACGTATGACATTGCTTTCCGCCTCTTCGGGAAGCTGCCGAGAGTGATTGTGGTCACGGACAGCAAGCCTCTGTACGACCAGATCGAGTCTGGATTGGCACGTTCAGAGCCCCGCATGTAGGGCACTCTCGACTACTTCATGCAGAAGATCGGGGGTGAGGGTCTCGATGCACAGGTCGTGTGGGTGAAGAGGGAGTTTCAGAGGGCTGATGTGCTTACTCGAGCTGTCTGGTGGTGAGCGAAAGGGGAAGAAAAGGAAGAGAGTGAAAAGAGGTGTTGGTTTTCTTCTTTGCACAGTACTTTGCTCTCTTTGATTTTCAGACTGTCTTCTTCTTCCCTCTCATCTCTTCTCTTTGTCTCTGGATTTCCCTCTGCAAGAAGCCGAGCTGTTTTGATTTGATTAAACGGTGTGCTGCACTCGTATCCTTGCAAATCTTTAAATGAAAGAGTTTGGGGGAAACGAGTGGGGGGTGTGTGAAAAGTATGTGCGCGATGTGAGCAAGAATGCGTGCGTCACGAGCGAGAAGCGCCCTACAAATCTGGACGTGCGATGAAGCGTGGCGGTCTGGGATGCATATGCAGGTAGACTGAATTGAAGAGCATGCTTGAAAGGCTGACTTGATTGAGAGAACTTGCTTCAATGTAGGGTATGACACATCGAGCGTTGCTAGCTAAGTGCTGATCACTTCGTAAATGACTGAGTGACAGTGATGGTTAGCTGTGGCAGTTCAGAATTTTCATGTGTCTTTGAGTCGATCATGTTGATGTTGACTTGCTTTGGGCCTCTCGAGTTTGAGTGTGACTGGAGGGCAGTGTGGATTCAAAGGCTATACGCACGCATAGGAAATATTCTTTCATTGACAGTCACTAGATTGATTTGAATAAGTGGAAGCTGATGACTCTGCCCTGGTTGGACAGACTTCTTCTGTAAGTCGATGAATGGATGTGAGGTGATTCAGTTATATTGCCGTCTCCTCTAGTTGTATGGTAGGACAGCTAGCATCACACTTTTCTGTATTTGTATCTAAAAAAACGCATGCAGGCGCGCCTGTCAAAAAAGTGAGCCGGTGAAGATCACCAGGCCCGTCAAATATCCCTGGCCTATCAAAAAATTTCTTGAGGGTTCGTGGATGCATAGTACAATACAATACAATACAATAGCACGTCCCAGCATACCGGCCGTTAGTCCCGTCAAAATAGCGTGTACATGGCCTGTCAAATTAGCCTGGCGCAGGCTGGTTAGTGAGCTCGGCTGGCAGGCTCGCCAAAAATCCCTGGCCTGTCAAACATTTATAGCCCGTCAAATGTCCCTAGCCGGATAATTTCAATTCCAAGGCACTCACCTTTTCCGCGGGCGCGAGTCATATGGCGCGGCGCGCGCAAGGCACTCACCCCGCGGGGGAGTCACCCGTAGCGTTTGGTTAATTTTTCGCTTGCGGGACCATTTTTGACGGTAGTCTTTCCGGGGCCGGTCGCGCGTGGTTGGGGCGCGGGATTTGTGTCTAAAAAAACGCATGCAGGCGCATGTGGCTAAAAAAAAAGGCTTACCGTATTAAGTATAGTAGATAATTGCAATTATAAGGTTCCTCTTTTTCTTTATTGTCTCGAGATCTCTGGTCCTGTGTCGGGCCAGTATGCATCTTGCCTAATTATATATATATATATATATATATAAGGTTCCAGGTGTTGCAACTTGCAATTTTTTGATTGAAGCCCATTCATCGATAACATCAATTCAAATTCATGTCATCAAAGGTTGCATCATTGAGAACGCCACTGGAGAGTTTTCGTAGGTGCTCACGGTTCCATTAAGCTTAGTACCGCTCTCCTATTAATTTCAAGAAGCAGGAGTCGCGGGCTTGACTTTGCTGAGAAGGCCGTAGACCTTCTTGAGACTGACAGTGTCCACATTCTCGGTGGAACTGTCTGATCTTGCAACGTGTTTGCTTCTGCCCACGCTCTCACCATGAGAAGTTGCAGTGCCCTCTTCTTGCCGCTGGGCGGCACCCGCACCAGCCCGCGGACGAATTTAATTGACAAGGGACTCCAGACGGAATTTGCGAGTGTCAAAGAGCAGTCCACACAAACAGAGGAGCTCAAGGACGATTCTGCTATCAAGCTTATGAAGACAGGAGAGCCCTCGTTTTCTGGAAGGCTACAATCGTTAGTTTTCGCGTGACTCGCGGACTGAGTGAATGGATAGAGCAGTTTGCTTTCTTATCTGCACTGCTCATTGGATGTTTTGCTCCTTGGCTGATTTTCTGCGGAAAAGCAGGATTCTTGGAACCCCGTTGATGGCATTGCCTCAGCCCTTGTGCCTCCCAGAGACCAACGACGCTGCAACGAATACGTGCTCTCACCTTATCAGCAAAGGCTCTCAGACGGCAGCGAAAGATCATGGCAAAGTCCAGACCGAGTCCGAGCTTCACACATCAGGATCTTCTACAGTGGCAAGCGTGTCAACGACAAAGGACACCAACGTGCCGGAATCTCACCCTCTTAGCGCTGTGTTCCTCCCGCACGCTGACTTGATTTTGATGGTAGGCAAACGGCCATTGCTGGAGCAATCGGGCGACTCTTCTACGGTCTTCAATGAGTTCCACTGCGTTCATTTTCTTGCTTCCAATTTGCAGGGAAAATGGATTGCTGTCGCCCATGCTTTGAACGAAGCATGCAAGGCACACCGTGGTCAGCTCGACGGATCCTGAGATCTGCAGTTGGTGTGGACACATGCAGGTATACGCAACTCAACAGTGATTTTGACTTTTCTGAACGGCTTTGATTTGCAGCAAAACCCGAGTCCCGAGGCCAAGTGAATCAGAAAACCTTTCGAGATCTAAAGGACGGAGTTGTGAAACAGTTTTCACTTAACAAGCAGCATCTGCGCGAGGGCTGGAGTATAAAGGCAGCACTTTTGGAAATCTGCGTCTTGATCCTGGGGCAAGAGCCAGATGCGGCGTTCTACACTCAGTGAGAACGTGTGAGCGCCTTTCCCGGCCTTACCAATCAAGTCAATTCAGTACAGGGCCTGGCTGACTGAGGCTGTACGAACAGCTACTCCGTACCACTGGCAGTCGATCACTGGCCAGTGATCACGTGGGTGAAATCGATCTGATTTATCAGAAGAATAATGTGTTCGCTAATATGTTCGTATGTCAGGCCTTTTATCGGCTTTATGACAGGTCTAGTGACAGGTTTATGTCTGTCTAAGTCTGTATGTCATGCTCAAACTAACAAAGTTCAGCAATTTAAATGCATCAAATTTGAAGTTCAAAGTGACGAAGTATATATATAAATTTGATTTGAAATATCTATGATGCTACCTATAATATTAATCATATTGTTAAGGCTAGGTTCCCCATACATAAAAAAATGAAAAAAATAATTGCTTTTACTGTTTATTTATTTATTCATTTTGAAGCAAACACTTCAAGTTTGAAGCTCAAACTACAAGTAGAGCTCAAAGCCCAGCTAACGTAAATGGCCTAAATTTATTTATTTATTTTTTTACGTATGAGGAGCCTAGTCATAGTCATAATACCAAATCCTCGACCAGATCTATAGGATTTGACCCTAAATCATCATCATCATCGATGATTCATCATTAAATATGTGTAGCTAGGGTTATCTGGGTCAGACATTACGCATACAGATCTAGATACAGATCGCTTACTTAAAAATATGAATAAAAACAAAAAGTGACTAAAGACTCGATCACTTTAAAACAGTTTTAGGCTGTTTGACAGGAGATATATGAATTCGCATGCCCCGAAAATTGGATGGCTGAAACAACAGCCGCCCTAGATGGGTACCAGGGCTTTGGGCAAGAATTTGGGGAGCGACGGCGGTGGTTGAATTCGTGTCCCTCCTGGTCTCCTTCGCGCTGCCAATCGTATGCATACTTATCGATCCTTTTCCTTTCTGAACGATGAACAAGCCTGCCAGCAAAATCTCACCGAATCCCAGTCTTCCCGTTCGTGAAATGCCTGTATGCGCATAAGCTTCAAAGAAGCTCGGATGCGCTCGAAAAAAGATGAGAACATAACTTTCAAAGCCAAAATTGCGGGCACGGGACGAAGGTCCTGGATGTCTCTTCCCGTCTCTTTCTCGCATTTTTTCACCCTCAAATTCTTCCTTCCTCCTCATAGAAAAGAAACGTTTTCTTTTGAAACGATTTGATTCAAAATTGGACCAGGTCGAGAAGTATCAAGACTATCGCATCGTTGCTGTGCAGCAGCAGAAAAACGAACTTCCGTGACAGAGTGAACGCACGCTTACATACGCACACATGAAGATTTCGGTATGCAGCGAACCTGCTTCAAAATTTTCAGCGATACAAAAGGAGAAAAATCGACAACCCTCCGCATCATTTTTTTGCCGCCCCCTCAAGAACGACCCAGGCTGGTTCCCAGCTTCCCTCCCTCCATCTACACGCTGCTGTCAAGAGAAGGCGGAGTGACCATGACAGCAGAAATTTCCCTCTCGGGACAAACGACAGTGGGCCCTCCACCCGTCATATCTGTCTTCTCCCTCTCCTTGGGTCTTCCCAGTCTCTGTCTTTGCTTTCTCTTCTTTCCTTCCTGCCCCTCTGAGGTTCTGCACGAATTCTATTACTGGCAACACCGTCACGACTACAGCTGCCGCCACAGCCCATCCAATCGACACACCCACCCACCCCCTGAATGCCCCTAAGTCAAAAACCCAATTCGAAAAGAAAGGGGGCAGGGGGAACAACAGGAGAAGTACCACAGACAATGCAACTGCAGACCACACAGCCACCCTGTGCCACTGACGGAGTACCTTCTCCTCCTCCTCTCCAACCCCTTCATCTGCCTCCTCTCCACCGTCAATCGTTTGAATTCCATCGTTCAGCTGCGACCACCGGAACTTGACGTCGGGAAGCAACAGAGAACCCCCCACGGCGATCACTGCAGACACCAGAATCGACGCGACATTGCCATACAAGAACGGCATGTCACCGCTGATGTCCTCCACAGAGAGCCCCCCGCCCCCGGCAGACACGGCAGACGCCCCGAGCCAGGCGCTAAGTCCTGCCAAAAGCCCTCCCAAAGCCCCGAACGTACACGCCCTCCCGTTGGCCCTCTGCCACAGGATAGAGAGGGCGCACGGAGCGACTGCAGGCCCCACGAGGACCCCCATGGTCATGTAGAGGAATCCCAGCTGGAGTCTCACACCCTGCAACAAGAGAGGACAGAAAGGGACAGGAAGGACACACAGTGTGAAGTGTCCGTGTGCTTATACAAGACAAAAGAGCCCAAGAGAAGCAACAGAAAGAAACTCTGCTGATGCAGACCGAACACGTCAGGAACGAGAAAGGGAAGGGCATGGGAAAGAAAGAAAGAATAAAACAAGACAGCAGAAGAAAAATGTGCACAGAAACGGTTCCAAAACCGAACAGGTTTCTTTCAAGCCTCTCCATTCATGGCCTCAAAAGAAGGCAACCTTTGCTTTCCTCTCGGCAGTCCGCTGCATAAATGCGATTACAGACACAGACCTCCACACATATGCTCTCACTCTTCTCCACCCCCCGTCCCCCAAACACACACAGACGTACCTGGAGGAAGACAGAGATGAGCCCCATGAAGCACGAAAAAAGAACGGTACAGGCCTTGGAGACCCTCAACAACAGCAGCCCGTCCTCCCTCTCGCAAGGCCTCTGCACCACACGGAGAAACACGTGAAGAGGAACCACCAAACGGCCCACAGGCACAGACGACGGGAGGCCCGACAGAGAGGCAACACGCTCCCGTCCTCCGACCAGACTCCACAGAGCGTCCGTCTCTCCCTCTGCCTGTGACTCCGTGCGAACACTCTCAGGAGACTCTGGAGGGGAGGAAGAAGGGAAAAAACCTCCCACAGAAAGTGTCTCGAGAACCGACAACGCCTCCTTTTCTGTCAAAAACTCATCCCCCTCTTTGCGTTTACTTGAGTCCTCTCGCCCCCCCACGCCCGTTCCATGAGAGTCCACAGCGACACCAGGAGAATCGGGTGAGGAGGAAGACTCAACGGGAACGGGGGAAGAAGAGGCAGAAGATCGCTGCAGGGCACCAGACGAACCCTCGCACAGCCTCTGCTTCTCCTCTTCGTCCTCTCTCCAGTCCCCATTCCTTGCACCTTCCCCTTCTCCTCGAACCCTTCCAACGGCTTTTTTGAGAAGAGCCTGTCTCTGGGCCCTTCCCCAAAGAATAGAGGGCTGCATGCAGCAACGGGAAGGAAAGAACCATGGGGGTTCGTCTATCCAGGCCTCGCTGTTCTTTCTATCTCTCCTCAGGCAGTCATGCCGATGGCGGCTGGGTTGACAGAGAGAACACACCTTGAGAGGCACTCACTCAGCAGGGCAAGAGAGGAAATACGAATAGAATCAGGAAAGGAATTCGCCACCCCAAACGCGCACTCCTCACAAACATGCATGCAGCCCGAATCTCCCATCGTGTCCTCCAGCTCCACATCATGGAATTAAAAAACAAAAAGAAAGAAAGAACGACAGACCGACCTGCAGATAGGGGACAAAGACGTCGTACACGAGAATGGAGGAGGCAGCGATCAGCTCAGAGGCCCCAGTGCTGGTGATGGCCATGAAGAGCATCAGGAGGAGGAGAAACGATCCTGCCACACCTGCAGAAAACCAACCAAGCCAAGGAGGGCCCACACAGGTACATGAAGACAGACTATATGTTTCTTCTTCTGACAGACAGACAGACAGACAGACAGAAAGGGGCAGAAGTCTGTCTGGTCTGTGTAAGCACCTCATGTGGCAGCTGCACAAATAAAGACATCGAATCGCCCTGCACACGCCTTCATGCCAAACAGAGCACTCTCAAATGGACACTCCCCCCCATCCTCTTTCTTTCTTCCTCGTCTGCCAAGCCAAAGCAAAAGAGAGAACTTGCAACCGTAGTTTCCCGCCTGTCCCCCCTTTCGTCGACATCCAGTACGCTTAGCATCATGAAGGCATCAGGATGAAATCACAGATACCGAGGCGCCAACACTCTCTACCCCCTTCTCCCCTTACCCATAGTCAGTTGGAGCACCCGTGCAGGCACCAGCCCCGCGTTGGCCTCGAACGCAGTCACGAAATCCAAAGGGATCCCCTCAGGCCCCCCTGCCATGGAACGAGCCGCCAGACCCACAGTCGTCGCGAAGGCAAAAGGCACGGCGAACCAAACCATGCCCCCCAGAAGGTACCCCTGCACGGTGGCTCTCGGTCTGCACAAAGGAAGGAAGAAGACAGCGAAATATAGTCAGGCTGCTGGTCCCTTCGTCATGCTTTGGTACTCCGTAAACGCTGTGCGGTCGCAGCGCAGGCAGAGACAGAGTGAGGGCAGGAGAGAGGGCAGGCGGAGAAACGGAGGGAAGGAGATAGGGCAAAAGTAACAGTTGCCGACTGAGCGTGCCGATGCATCCCCAGGCCCCCCCCCCCTCTCTCTACCTAGTATCTGCTGACTTGCATGCAACTGCAGACTGCCAGTAACTCTGGTCGACGAAAACGGTGCCGAAGTTGCCGACCAGATTCACCACACCGAAGATGATGCCCCCGTTTGACGCCAGAGTGAGGAAGGAGGGAGCGCACACGTTATTGGACGGATCTGCACAGTCATGAGAGAAGCTCACCTCCTCCTGACCCCCCAGAGAGGGGGTGAAGGACGCACAAGAGTCATCACCGGGAGCACAACTTCCAACCTGCGTGTATCTGCAGGAAGTGCTCCCTGTCTGATCGATCTCAGCAGATGTGCCCACACAAATACCGCTGTTCCCCACCAACCCCTCAGTGAAGGGAAAAGGAGGGTTAGGTTCCTTTCCAAAAGCGAACCTGGCTGCTCTCGCAGACGCCCTCTGGAGACCCTCAAAGACCCTGTCGGGAGACCCAACGGAGGCCGAAAGATCCCCACCTGGAAGGATGGATGGATGAAAGGCGAACAACATCAATTAATTGTGCACTTGAGGAGACACGAAAGAAAAGTCGAAAGACGAACAGCGCATCAGCAGAAAACGCTTCCAAAGCAGCTAGGTCAGACTGAACAGAGGAGGACACTGGACTCAATGAAGCCCTTCAACCTGAAGGACAAAGAGGGAGGGCAGAGAAACAGGTCGGCCAGGAGACAGACAGGCAGACCTACCAGGAGAAGCGTACACAGTGAAGATGAAGAGGAGCAGAGTAGCAAAGATGATCACCGTGTTCAGGTACGCGGAGAAGAATGTCGCCTTCAGTCCACCCCTCAGGGTGTACACCAGGCACGAGGAGAAGGGAAGAATGAGAGACGACCAAGTCACGGGGACACCCGTCAGGTCTTCAATCACTTCAGCGCCTCCAAGCATCAACATTCCTGCATTTGTTTGAAGGGAATGTCAGACAGTCAGTCAGACAGTCAGTCGGCCAATCAGTCAGGCAAGCACGGAGACCTAGAGTGCGACGGCCAGGTAGGCCGACGGAAAATCGCTTAGTTGACTCCCCTGGCACTGATGAAAAGATACCCATCCGAAAGACAGACAATCGACTTGTACCAAAGAGGGGACAGCAACCAGTAAAGGAACCAGAAGGTCTCTCCACTACTGTCCTTTTGTGGACTGCTACCTGGAGATCGAAGACAGAAAAGGGGGGGGATTGAAGCCAACAAAGAAGATAGCGGACAACACTGTTTCAGCGTAATCTCACCTGTCACGAGAATGTTGGTGCACAGGGCAAAACAGATGAACACGATGTGCGCAAAAGATCCCCAACGCACGCGAATGATCTCCAGAAACGTGTGCATATTGGAGCACCGTCTTTTGACCTGAATGGCTAAAACAGAGAACAAAAGAATCTGGACAGAAGCCCCGGCAGCATACCAGTAAGGCCCCGCAATACCAACACGCCACCCCATATTCGCACTCTGCAGCAGCGTGGCAGCCCAAGTCCACTGCGAAACAATCACTGCTGCGATGAGACCGGCCCCTACGTTCCTTCCAGCAGTATTGAACTGCTCCGAGGTCATTGTTTCCACAAGCGCTCGCTCCTCCAGCTTGGCAAATCCAACCGCAAGGAACGAAAAGAAGAGGCCAAACCCAATGACCACCAACCAGCCGACCCACTGGTCAAGCGGCGGCTGTGCCTCTCCATTCGCCCCCCCTGCGATGACCTGGACCGTTCCCAGAGCGGCCACGAGGCACGCAGAGAAAAACCCCCCACACGGAAGCATGATCAGAACAGTGGCGTCTCCTCGTCTCTCTCCCTGCAGACTTGTCTCCAGGAAGGAAACACCAAAATGCTTAATTCTCCAGGTCAAACAGAGCAAAAGATGGGCAACCAGTCAGAGTCTGATAAAGCCTTCATTAGACGGAAGAGTCGCAAGCTTCACTGAATTCAGTGATCTTTGGATGGCACGAAAGATCATGCATATAAGAAGGCTGCATATGGAATGCAGACTGACGCACGCACCATGCATATACCATGAGTGAGATATCTTTCTGCATGCATGCATGACGAATCGCCTGTGCGTGGGCTCGCTTCGCGGACCTTGAAAAACAGCGAACAACACATAGCAACACGTACATGTTGTCCGATTCGGTTATATGCATCTGTCGATGAATCACATACGCACCTTAAAATTCAGTGTTCTTCCAATTGCCTCAAACAAAATAGACGAGTAGAGACAAGAAAGCCCTCCAGAGAGAGACAGAAAGAGAGGGGGAGAGAGAGAGAGAGATTCATATAATATCAGTTGCACTGATATCCAACAACTGTCGTTGCAACACCGTCACCTGAAAGCAACACCAGGTGCTTTCACTGGGAGTCCTTACAGCTGGATCAATGGGGCAAGACGGAAGCAAGTGTGGTTACTGCCACCAGTGGATCGACAGGTACAACTCGGTTGCTGTGGAGCTGTCGCTTGACAACGGAAAGACGAAGAAAAAGCTCACAGTGCATCAAGGTGTATGTGAGCATGACGCAAAGGAGGCTCACCAGCTTGTGTGTGCGTGCTGCAAGGGCCGAATAGCCGGACACCACGTCAAAGTAGAAGAGGAAGAGAAGAAGAATCCCGGAGAACAATACGTTCCCAGGAAGAAAGGGAGAGTCCACCCTCAATGTGTTGAGGCTTTTCGACGACACCCTGGCTGCAAAGGAGATGCAGGCAAGTGTCAGTACTGCCGCCAGCCCATGGGAAAAGAGGAGCACAGGGTCAAACTCAGTCTTCCCAACGGAAAGAATCTAGAGGTGCACTCAGCCTGCAGCACACGAGCGCAAGTAATGTTTGCAGAAGTTTGTGGATGGTGCAAGGGAAGGATTGCAGGGGAAACGCAAACGATGTACAAATGCGAGGGTCCTGCCCATGAGGGAGGCTGTCCACCCACCCCCCTTCACCCTCGTTGTGTTAACGGCTTCAAACAAAGGAGGCTCCCTCCTCCCCCCCAGAAGCGCTAAGATGCCAAAAAAAGGAAGGTGCACTATCCTCCTACTTCACAGGGGCTGTGTAGCGACGTAGCGTAATTAAAAGGTCTGAAGCCCTCAGAGCGGATTCAGAGGAACAGAATCAGATCGACAAAATCGAGCAGAGGAGCCTCAAGAAGATAGTAGGACATGGAATGAGCGCGAGCGCGCGAGAGAGACAACATCCGTGCGACACACAGGATTGTCTGCACCCACTGTCTACACCCAGACGCCCTGCGGCTTTCAAAATGATTGGC
The DNA here is from genome assembly GCA_018398765.1 of Chromera velia. Taxonomy (NCBI): domain Eukaryota; family Chromeraceae; genus Chromera; species Chromera velia. The sequence continues at coordinate 31,751 of JAHBMJ010000346.1, read as the reverse complement.
CTTTTCTCAATTTATGACGAGTTTTCCACCCTCAGGAAAGCGCACCCAGTCCTATACAAGGCTGCTGAAGGCTTTCTTGTTTTCGGGAATCGTCAACAGGATTTTGTTGAAATGCAGGGTTCGCTACAATTGGAAAAGAGTGTACTGAAAATGGTATGGAAGCTCTTGCAGGACAAAGGATCATGATTGGTTCTGAAAGTTCCTGCATGCATGCTTGCTGGATGTTGCGAGTGCATGGACCAGCGATCGAGCAGTTGGTATCACTAGAGGGGCCTGTGAAGACCTCCCGTCCTGGTGTTGCTTGCTTGCTCGTTCTGGCACTGACTGTATACTCAGTCTATATTGGTACACTATTATTGTATGTTATATTGATCGACTGTCGGCTCTAAGTAGCTTTAACAATTGACTTTTTGTTCAGAAAGTATCTCCCCAACGTTATTAATGATTACTATAATGATTCAATTAACTCAGCAACACTTACACATATTTTACGCTAGATTTTACGTCAGGCTGTTTAGATTGTTTTTTGCGTGATTTATTCAAAATCTCCGACATATGCTTTTAAAATATATATTTTTTACTTTGTTTAATATCGCCGTCTAAATTAAATTGTATAAAGCAATTTAAGCTTGATTGACTAGTTCTAACCTCAAAATTGTATTCTGAGCTAAGTTATATTGGCAAAAACAGATTCAAAAATTATATTATAACATAAGTGTCATAGCTAACGTCACAGAATCATAGGGCTGGGAAAAGGTTCATTGAGAAAAGGTTCAAATCTAAAAAAGTGAACCTGTTGAACCTGTTTTGAACCTGTTAAACCTGTTTTGAACCTGTTTTGGAGGCCAGACGCGCGGCCACTGGCACAAGGCCGGCCAGGCCCGCGCCGCCCGCGGCCGATATAGGTGAAATAAGGAGCCGGAGCCGCGCGCACAGCAACTGTCCCCAGCCGGTTCAATCTATTGTGTCGGACAGACACATGTCAGCATATGTCAACATCATATGTCAGCATAAAAACTCATGCTGACGGTTGCAGAAGTGAAGAAGTACACGTGACTTACTAAGTTTTCCACTTGCAAGGCCCCGCATCAAAACGGACAGTCTCTACTGAAGGAATGAGGAAGTATAGAGTTTGTTTGACAGCAGTCTGCATGACAGTGTAATTGACAATGTCTTTTTAGAGGGGCTGCTTCAGACTCGTGCCGGCAGCAGTCCCTCTGCTTGCTTGCACGGGGCAACCGGTGAGCAGATGAAAGAAAGAAAGAAAGAAACGCTGTGATTAAATTGTCATGATTGATACGATCATATAAATTTAATTATGGCATTTTCCAATTTTTTCAGGCTTTTTTGATTACTAATTTTTGACTATATAGCATCATCAACTCCATAGCATTAAATGCTTCGGATTTATTTAACTTATATAATTTAGGGATTTGAAGTTTAAGATACTACATCCAAGACTGCGTCGATTCACTATATGCATGCATTTCTAAATGTATGCACTCAGCAGTGCACTACAGATTATTGAAGGTTAATTAAAAACTAATACTGGGATATTATGCCTAGAATGAACGGCAAAATTTTATACTATCCGACGTATCGAATTCTTTGTACTATCTGACGCTGGAGTATTGCATAAAGTTCTCAGACATCCATGCTAACAACTGGACAGATCGAACCTAGGGACAGAACACAACGATTGAACATTGACTCAACATTATTGTGACGTGGTTATGACTGAAGTGGTTACGCCAGTCACATCACGACGCATTTTGTTGTCCAGATTTTCGACACACTCGAATCTACTGTCTCATTGAGTCCCGCTGGGTCCTTGCCGATGATCAGTGTTTTGTCAACAAAGCCCTCGGCGTCCCAAAACGGTGGCGTGTCCTTCAGACCTTCCAGGATCTCGTGCGGCCAGTGGTTTGTCGTCACCTGCATGATGTGATTACGTGCATGCAGTCAAGCCATGCACTTCAATTAAGAAGGACAATGCAGAGGACGAAGACACTCAGAATTAAGAAGGCGCGGATCATGGAATGGACGACGAGACATTCCATCACGGAGTAAAGCACCCTCCCGCACAACTGCCTTGCGTTTATACAACATCCATTTACTCATTCCCTTGTAGAAACTGCCTGAGAACGCCAACTGAGAGGCCACTGAAAGCATTGTCCAAATGTCGATGCGTCTGCAAAAAAGTAAAATGGCTTCCCAGGGACGTGCAGACTGGAATGCCAAACGCAGTCGTGGCGCTGTATCTGCGGAAGGGACTTTTCATTTGACTCACTACGCAGACGCCAATCGATCCGGGCCATCCCCCCTTTCATACTGATTGGATGACTCATTGAATCGATTGGTCGTCCGAAAAAACAACTCCTCTCTCTCTCTCTTTCTCTCTCTGTCTCTCGCTCGCTCGCTCCCTGCTTCTTTCTTTCTTCTCTGCTTCCTTCCTTCCTTCCTCCCTTCCTTCCTTCCTTCCTCCCTTTTTTATTTTCTTTGTTTGTTTGGTTCTGTCTGTCTGTCTGTCTGTCTGTCTGTCTGACGCCTTTCCTCTCTTCCTTTCTTCCTCCCTTTCTTGCTTCCTTCCTTCTTTCGTACCATCCGTCCATTCGGCATATGTTCATTCATTTATGTACAATGACTACGTACGTCACTGTCACAAACATGGACCAAACGTGCAGCACCTTCATTTGAAGGACCCGGAAGCAGGCAGACAAGCAGGATTTTGGAGCGACGGACAGACTTGCAGAAGAGGGAATCGACGCTCGAACAGCCCCACAAAAACGGAGCATACAGAAGAGGCACATGGCCAAAGTTGCAGAGTGGAAAAAGGAGGAGGTAAGATAAGGCGTTTAAACTTTGCGTTCTATATAGTATTTGAACGAGGCGACATTCTTGCAAACAGAAGTCTGTACAACGGAACCCTGCACGGAGACGTATTTGAATTCAACAAGGGCGTCAGTTCTCACCCGCCCACCTACCCACCTACCCCGCTGTTTGCGTATTCCATTCGACGTCGTTTGGTTTTTGTGTCCGCCCATGCAGCCGGCGTCATGCAGACGTACGAAACGATTCGGATGAGGTCAACAGGTTCCTTGTGGCTCTCTGAATCAGAGGAAGACTGCACGTCTGGGGACACGCTATCATCCACCTTCTTGCCCTCAGTATCGCTCAAGCTCTCCCCTGGGGTGTTGCAGTGCACCGTTCTGGAATCCCACAGCAGAAGATCACCCGCCTTGCACAAGACGAGCCGTCCCCCGGGACTCATGATCGGGTCCTCGTGTGGCACTGGGACGAAGTCAGTCTTTCCCATTAATCTTCCTTCCTTCTGTGCCCTTTTCCCAAAAGCACAGAACTCTTTGTGAGACCCTGGAATCACAGTCAGACCTCCGACAGAGGAAGTCCCGTCGTAAAGCGACACCAGGCCCTGCACACACACCCTGTCGGGTTTCGAAATGGGGTTTTGGTCAACGTGCCACCATCCCCCCTGAGTTTTCCACTTCGGATTCAGCCTCCAGGGCCTGAAGGCTCCGAAACCGTCAAAGGAACAAAGGAGGTCGTCTGTCTCCCAGAGGGCCGAAAAGACGTCCCGCACTTGAGGCCGTGTCCGGACAAACCACTGGAATGGACTCTGCCCAGCCCCCCACGAGTTGATGATTCCCGTCTCTGCTCCCCCAGGCCAGGACCTTCCCTCCCACGTCTCGGGGCTGTGCCTTCGTGGGGCACTCACCTCTTCCTCAAACCCTGGGAACTTATTCTCCATGCGGGAGGGGAAGGTCTCCATGAAATCCCAAAACACTGAGGAGACACGCACGTGCAGCAATCAACAGGTGCATGAGAGTGGGAAAGAGACACAGGTGACCGCATGCAGAAAACGTCGAGGAGACATACAGGCGGTGCAGAACTAGCCTTGACGGGTGGATGTCAGAAAGCTCCGACTGACAATTTTTGGCGGTTTCCACTTCTGCCTGATCGAGCACACCACTGCAGACCACATAACCCCAGTCTTCCAGGTACTTCAACCCCTTCGCCCCCTCTTCAATAGACCTGAAGTCAAAACGAGGATTGTCAAAATTGCGATCAACTGCAACTGTCCGGCTGGAAGAGGTCATCTTTTGTTACCCGCTCTCCCTGTCTTCCATGCAGAGGGGCCTGTCTTCGGTTGGTAATGCAAGAATGAAGCACGCCCCTCAAATGTAGATGAAAACCGAACAACACTCACTAGAACTCAGACTCGATCTTGGAAATCACCGCGGGTGTCGCACGAAAACAAGAGGAAAATCAGAGACAATTGGGTGGGACCATGAGAAGCCCAAACTGGGTACAAAAATATGCCAAAGCAGTGCCGATGACTTGTCAATGCAGAAACATGAATGCGTGTTGTTTGGCCATTGTACTGATCGAGAGGATGCACTCAGTGTGGAGATCGGACGGATGATCACGGATCCATGCATGCATGGAGGGCCGGGTCGCCTCGGGGGGCAGCTCAGCTCTGCTGAGATCAACCGAGAGGCCCTGAGATCGCACGCACTCGCATAACGCATTTTTTCATTTTTGGGGGGGGGGGTCGCTTCTATATCTCCGTCTGTCACAGTGTCACCCGAATTCCAAAATGTGCTCCTCAAGTAACTCGCACGGAGCCGCGATCGCACATGCCCTTCATCCCCCTCTCTGCCTAGTCACTCAAAATCGTTCTCACAGACCTTGACCAACAGTTTTGGAACCCCTCCTCCCGACCGCTACATCGCTGCTTCCGCTGCAGTGATGGTCCCACCCCTCTTGATCCCAATAGTTGGAAAAAACCCTGGTCAGCCTCTTGCTGGGTCCAGAAAAACGGCTGCGATGGGCTGTGGTAGTCCCTCCACACTTGGCAAACGAAGTTGGGAGAGTGCTACAGCTGCAGCACCGTCTGCTTCAGCAGGAGGGAGGCCCTTCCTGACCTTTCCGCATTTGACTACTCCAAGGCAGGGTGAATCATTCTTCTCGATGCCCCCCTGCAGACAGTCCCCAGGACAGACCCTCCCTGAATTCGGTCATGACACGCAGCCCCGCCTAGGGCCCAACACTGATGATGGTATGGAACCTACGGCCTTCTCTCTGGCAGGGCTACCCCCACCAGAGGCTCACACCAAGGCCCCCACAAGGCAGCAGACGCGTAAAAGCCCTCCCGAAGGCATGCTAATGGATGCGTTTGTAGGGGACCAGGGTTTTCTTACAGGCTCGGTTGTCCGCCAGACAGCGAAGCCCTCTATCTCTTTATTTCCGTCCCTCCACCAGCCCCCCCAACCATCTAGGGTGACAGCTACCCTGGACTTGTTGCCCCCTCCAGGGTTTAGTCTGCTTTTTCCACCCCCCGTTTCCTCACGCCCCCCACAGGACTCAGGTGGAGAAGATTTGGGGGTGATGTTGGGTCTCAGCAGGCAAGCGGCTGGCCCGGAGGGAAACGGGGGCTCTCTGTAATATCGGGGCCGAGCACTGGGAGGAAACAGAGGTATAGTGTGGGGGAGGGTAATAAATGTTGGCTGGGAGAAAACGATCATTGTCTCGCTGGGGGGGTACAAGAGGTAGGCACAACTGTGAGTTCCCCCCCTATGACTTGTTTCTCGGATGCTCCCAGACACCCTAGTCAAATAACGGAGTCGGAAGCAGGAGTCTGACCCCCCAACTGTCCGCACGGTTGCCTGCTGAAACTTCGACTGTGCTTCAGTCTGGTAGCACTGCACAAGTTTGCTCAGAGGAGACTGCTTTGAGTGGTCAGGCTCCTGGTACCTTTAAAAATTAGGGGGGAACGTAATAGTGAACTGACCGCTGGTGGTAGTGGGTGCCCCTCCGTGACTGGGGCTAGCGAGGACCCGACCCCTGACTTCCTTTTACCTCTGCTGAGATCTGATAGTAGCCTAGTAACGACATTGATTGCAAGCCTGGCAATGAGTACAGCCATCGGAGGGTGTTGAACGGAGCGGGAAAGCCCCCCACCCCAGATAACGACAGTCACCCCCCGTCTGACGGCTAGTGAAGCTCGTGAACCCCTAGCAGACCCCCAGGGAGGTTTTCCGGGAGAGTCGACAGGCGGACCATTGGGGTGCAGACTCTCTATATCTTGTTCTGAATTGTCTGATGGCTTCTCTGTGTTCGATAGTTGAATGTTGGGGAAGACTTGATGGAAAGCCAGTGTGCAATCAAGATTTAATTGTTAAGTTAGTTAGCCTTGTCAATGAATACGAATAGGTATTGGGGGGGACTGTGTCCATCCAATGGGTGAAGGCGCACGATAAAGAGCCTGGTAACGAGGCAGTGGAATCCGACATTCTTGCTGTCGAGGGTGCATATCTTCCCATCTTTTGTGCGTAATGTTCTTGTCTGTAAAGGAGTGGGAGGTTGGGTGTGTTGGCCTGATATACTGGGCTGGAGCGAGAGAGCGTGACTGGAGGTGGAGAGGGAGATTTGATTTTAGCCTTGGAAGTTGAAGACTGTCTGGCGTTGTACCCTTCTCTTAGAGCTAGAGGAGGTTGTGCTGACTGAATTGATTCATTCTTCTTCTCAGTTGTTAATGCAGCATGCTTGGTAGGAGTTCTTCTCCTCCTAGCATGAGTCGGTTTTCCGCCTTAGCCTGTTTTTCTTCATTAACTGGTATTGCATTCCGGAGGTTTTTTATCCAGGACCACTCTAGGGAGCGGGCCGATAGACCATATGCATGACCAGATATGTAGCGTACGGCGGGTAATGCTGAGCAGTTGCATAATGCATATATATGGGGTGGAGGTACTACCCAGATGGGCAGATACTCCCATAGCCCCCCTTAATACCTAATACCTAATACCCTAATTAATTACTTCGCATATGTGTGCCCCTCAAATAACTCGCACGGAGTTGCAAGTGCATGCTTGCGCGGTCCTGAAAAGTATACTTCGTGCGCGTTGCCGTGGCCTCCGCCCCATGCACCTGCACAAGACATGCCTAAGCCCCCGATGGTGCGCATCAATCAAATTTGCGGAAAGGGCCCCCCGAGGCACTCACCCAACTGGTTGGGTGTATCTCGTATATATACCGATCGACCGTGCATGCCTGCGGGTATACGTAGACGGGCCTATAAGATCGACGGCCGCGCGGAGAACCGCGCCCTCAATTAATTGACGCCGTCTCTGAGCGTCTCATAAGAAGGTTTTTGTGTGTCCCCATGAAGTTGGCCGGTTTACAGCTTCAACCCAAAAAGTGGCACGCGTTAGACTTTAAATGCCTGTCCCAAACAGCTGTTTTTGCCCTGTTTTTTGCCATGCAGGCCGGCCGATATGGCATCGCGCGCGATCGCGATCGGGGCACGCTATGGCATGCTTGATCATCCAACATCATCCAACAACTGACAACCTCATGCAGTCCGTTGTTGATGGTGCATTTCGGTTGGCTTTCACTTCCCACACCTCTAGAAGAGATGCGCAACACTTCAAATATCTAAGAGATTGAAAGAATTCTCTGTGCCAGTTTGTTTCTCTTCCTCTGTACGTACAGCGTCTCCGGTGTCATCCTCTCATTACGAACCCGTGTATCATTGCTACTTCGCACGCCCACCCGATGTCAAGCCACGAATCCATCGCGGCTTCCAAAGTACTTCCAGAGTCGCTGGTGGTGCCGGGCTCGTCTCCACCGGATGATTTAAATGATTTTCATCTTCTTGAAAACATGGGTTCCAAGCAGACCCAGTTTCTCTTGTGGTTCAAAAAAAGTGTTGCAGCAGACAGCGCGGTGGCAGCGGGGGTGCAAGCGTGGAAGGATGAGTTCTTTCCGCCAAAGGCCGGAGTAAAGACCTTCACTTACCTTCTCCTACGTGATCAAACAGCTGTCGTGGAGCTGTCAGCCACGACTTCTGCCGCAGATCTGCTCCAACAGTACCCGTTCCTGCATCGTGTGCGCCCTTTGACTCAAGACAAGCCTCTCTTCCAAAGGAACGATGTCAAGCAATACGCTGACCACCCCGAGACCCACTTATTTGTCCATTTCAGAACACATGATGACATGCATAAGCGGCAGAGGAAATTCGTCTGCTTCTTCAGGAGTAGTCAGACAGACGATCCCGAAGTTGCTGCTAGAGTTGCTGAAAAAGTGGATTCATGGAGGGAGGGTTGCCGCACAGGAGTGTTCGCCCGACTTTTGTGGCTGCGCGAGAAGTCCGCAGTGATACAGCTAAGGTACCCTTTCACAGCTCAGCAGCTTCTTTCCAGGAATCCCATTCTCGCGTCTGTAAACCCGCTCGACGCCGTCTTTGGATCAAACCCATTAGTGCAGATTGAGATGGAGAAGAGAGAGGACGTCCTGGCATTCTCGAGAAATGCGGAGTTCATCAGAGCTTCCCCTGCTGTCCCTGACATGTCCTCCATCCCTGTCGTCGAAGGTGCCCGAAAGAGGGGCATACCATCCGAGGGTGTTCCGGTTCTCGAATCGTCATATCCAAACTCTCACAGGTAGGGAACATAGATAGGCCTCCCCGTTTCCCAGCGGCACAGCAGGAAGTGCATCCAGTTCCCAATCCACCGCTTTTCTCTCCCTGGTCCTAACCTTTCTCCTCCCCTTCCCTCCCTGCCCCTCCCCTCCTCCCTTTGCACGTTCCGTCTCCCACAGACTCTGCTTAGCCTACAGAGCGAGCATGTTAGCACGAATGCGAGGCTTGATCTGGAGAACAGGGACAGAAATCGATCTGATCATACTGTTTTTGTTCATGTACTTCTCTCAGACTGTGCTTCCCTAGGTGCTTCCATGCCAACTATCACTTCAAAACATGTTGACATCGTCTTGACCAGGCCTCCTTCCTTGTCAGGATTCACACATACTCACATGAATCCGTGTGCGTGCTGAAAGCAGGAGACGGATTCAGGAAGACGTAGAGAGGAAGGTTCGGAAAGACACGGAGAGCGAAGCCGACGAAGACGCAGAGAGCAAGTTCGACGAAGACGCACAGAGCGAGTTCGACGAAGACGCACAGAGCGAGTTCGACGAGGACGCAGAGAGCGAAGGCGACGAAGACGCAGAGAGCGAAGGCGACGAAGACGCAGAGAGCGAAGGCGACGAAGACGCACAGAGCGAGTTCGACGGAGACGCAGAGAGCGAAGGCGACGAAGACGCAGAGAGCGAGTTCGACGAAGACGCAGAGAGGGAGATGGAATTTCGGGCGACATGGCCACGCCAGTTGCTCGAGGGCTGCGAGATTCTTCAGTTCGTCGGGAAGGGCGATTTCGGTAGGCCCTTTTCTTCAAATTGATTGAGTCCCTTTTCCTTTTCATCCCATCCTTGTCTTCTGAAATTCGAAGCTTCTTCCCGCCCGGTCTTTTTCTCCCTGTCCGTCTTCGCTTCTTTTTCTTCAAATGCACTTCCTGTTCTTCCGCCTCTCTCTTTATCTTCTTTTCTCCAGGTTTGAAATTCCCCTTACTCTCTCCATTCAGTTCTCTGCCTTCTCTCTGCTACCATCCGTCTCTCTGCCTGTCTCTCTTTCGACTGCTTCCAGGACGCGTGGTGTTTTCTTCCCGTTTTTCTGCCTAAGACAGTCGCTTTATTTCAAGTGTGCTCGTAGTAACGATCTGTCTCGACGTACATTTCGTCCATCGCTCTTCATTTTACTCTCTCTCTCTCTCTCTCTCTCTCTCTCTATTTATGGCCCCCATCCGGCCTCCACTCTTGCATGCATGCCTTCCCCGCTGCCGGCCAGTGGATGTTAACCCTCTCCTACGGTATTTACTTGCAGTCGCATGCCTGTGTTTCTACCGTTGTTGTCGACCTCATTTATCTTCAGTTCATTCGACCTTTCGCCTTCTCCGCATATGTGTATGCGAAGAATTCTGACCCTGGGAGAAGTGCTTCACTTCGTCTGCCTGTCAACCTCGACTGCCAAGTCTCTTGATCAAATGCTCAGGAAATTCGATTACTTTTCGTGATTGTTCTTGCAGGTGCGGTCTACAAGGCCATGGAAAAGTCTACGCAGCAGGTTGTCGCTCTCAAGGTGACCTATGGCGCTTTCGAAACTCCGGAGAGCGCGGCACGGATCGCGTGGGAGTTGGAGGTACTTCATCAGATGAACTCACGCTACATTCCGAAGCTGCTTGACGTGATCCCTCCAGACGACACGGCAAATTTCACGGTAAGTCTGGTTTGACCTGTTCCCTCAACACCAACCCGCCCCCCGTTTTTTTTTCATTCCAAAGATTGCAAAAAAGACGGCAGCCCGTGCACGCGGAAAAGTCACTTAAGAATTTCATACGGGTTTTCGAATGAGTCCAAGAAAAAGCAAGTGGAGAATCGGCAGAGCCTGGGTGAGGACTTTCTCTTTGCAGCACAGTGGAGCGTCGTCACACTTCTTTCATGATATACAAAATGATCGGTTCTGCACACGCTTTTTGACGGTCTGTCAAAATGGTACATGATCATAATTAACCGATTTTCTTGGTGCATCTGCAGGACGTGGCCTTCACCATGGAGTTTCTGAGCACGAAACTATCTGACTTTCTGGAAGATGACGTTGCGCTCTCCAAAGAAACCGCATCGGAGGGGTGTGGGGGAGAGAGGTGGATGGGAGGAGAGGGTGTCGCTCTCCAAAGAAACCGCAAAGCTGCTCCAACTAGACATGGTGCGCGCTGTGAAGGCACTACATGACCACCGAATCTACTACAGGGACATGAAACCCGGGCACTTCGTCATGGACCTTCTCGAAGGGCACGAACGCATCAAATTAGTGTCAGTTAATTCTCCAAAAGACTCCAAACACAAAGTTCTGAAATGCCGTTTTCTTGCAATTCTTGAAGATACTTCCACAAAAAGCAGGGAAGGGAAAAAAGCAAGAAAGAAAGGCAAACAGAAAGAGTATAGAGAAAGAGGCGACACAGGATGGAGAAGCAAGCAAAGGAGCTAGCAAAGGAGTGTGGGTGTGTATACGTACGTCTCTCTCTCTCTCTCTCTCTGTGTGTGTGTGTGTGTGTGAGTGAGTGAGTGAGTGAGTGAGTTGGTGAGTGAGTGGATGATCGAGTTTGTGTGTGTGTGTGTGTGTGTGTGTGTGTGTCTGTGCCTGTCTGTCCGTTTGTCCGTCTGAGAAGAAGAAACATATAGTCTGTCCGTCCGTGTTTGTGTGTGTGAGAGAGAGAGAGAGACTTTTTCGTTACATCATTTTTGCATGGATCTGTGTGTATGCAGTGACATGGGATTTGTCTCTCAACTTCCAGGAGGCACGATTTCCTCTGCCAGCGCTCCCTCTGCCTGTCTGCCGACGGGAGGGAGAGGCTCTCGAGTCTACCTACCACCGGAGGTGCTGTCGAGGTTCGGAGTGAAGAGGAACATGCTCAACACTGCCACTGACGTGTGGTCAGTCCATCTGAATGCCCAAATGCGCATCGTTTCCTTCAGATTGAATCTCTCCAAAATTCAGTGATCGAGGAAACGCGATGTCCCCCGGGTGTACTTGAATACTTGCGGCTCTCACATGACAACATACAGGTGACACTGTCTGGAAGAACGAATGGATTTAGTACTCCATTTTCAGCCTGCTTCGAATAGGACCTCTATGTCTCTTTTGCAACTGTTTGTCTGTGCTTACCTGACAAAACAAGAATTCATACGCCAATCTGCGCTCTCCGATAAGTTTTTCATTGCTCTTTTGCAATACAGGGCTCTTGCCTGTATCCTCATAGAGTTCGCCCTGAGGATGGCGGATCTCTGGAACCCCGACTGCCGAAGCGAAGACCAGAGAATGATCTGGCCTACGCCTGGTCCCGTGTTTGAGTCGGAATTCGCGTTCCCACTGGATCATGGACAGTGCGATTGTAACCGGAGAAGCCTCAGCGAGAAGGTTCTTGACGGACTCGACGACGATTGGGAGACAAAGCCTCTCTCTGTCGTGGTCGAACAGATGTCTCCCGAAGCCAAAGAGATTCTGAGGTCAGCTGACAGGCAGGAAACAAGACAGGCTGGTCCTCAGCTGTATCCAGTGCTCGAGGATTTCTTTGTGCTCCGATGAGCCTCCATCGAATGTTTAATTGCGGCATTCTATGAGATTGTCAGTTTGTCCGGCCAGAAAATAATTAACTGATCGAATCAGATCGGGGTGCATGGAAACTGCATGCATGCCCTGGGTCCCTCCGTACGTTCAGGTGTATGATCTAGCTGCCACTCTGTTTGTCGCTTTGAATTCCTTTTGGTGATTTTTTTCACAACCCAGTGCTGTGCTGTGTGTGCGTACGCTCAGGCGGAACGCGGACGATGACGGAGAGCAGTTGAACATCATCTTCGACCTTCTGGGCACGCCCACAGCGAGCGAGACGAAACACCTCGATTCGATTCTCCAGCAGTCAGTCCCTCCCTTGATTCAAAAAAACAAGACCAGGGCCATGCAACCTCCTTCTTGGCTCGTGCATGAATCACATGGGAATTCTTACGCCCGACATATGTTTACATCCGTGAAGGCATCTGAGCCTGCATTCATGCCTTTGACTTCTTCCTCTTTGTGGCCAAGCTCACGCGTTTCTCATGCTGTTGTCAATGAGTCTGTATCAGGGTGGCCGTACATCAAAAACAGGGACTCTCATTTTACTTCGCTTTCTCTCCAAAGCCCGTTCTGCCAATACTCTTTGGCGTTGCCTCTTCAATGACCTCTCTCCAGTGTTGTTTGCCGTAGATTCATCGCATCTCCTTTCTTTTCACATTTTCAACTGTTTTCTCTTTTCCATTTCTCTATTTCTCAATTGCGTCTTTTTTCTTTTGCAGCTACATCTCCCTCTTTGTGGAGAGACCGTCAACTTTGGAAACAGTGCTGAAGGTTTGCGGCGATAACTTCATCAGTCTCATCAAATCTGCACTTGCCTTTGAGCCTGCAAAGCGCAGCAGCATTGAGGAGATGATTGCCCATCCCTACTTCGACGACGTCCGACACGTGCGACAACCGGTGCCGTCAGATGGCTCTCAGGTCCGTCGCACTTTTGCGGCATTTTTATGTTTTTCCAATGATTATCACTTTTTGTCGCCGGGAGTCCGAAACATAACTGCAATTTTAAATTTCTCCCTTGCATTCCGCAGACAGCAAATTGCTTTGTCCACAAGACCATTGATGAAATTCGCGCATTCAAAGCGGCAGAACTCGAAATGCATCTTGCCAGGTTTTGCTTCCCTAAAGGAGGCGTTTGTGCACCCTCGTGAGCTTGTCGCCACACGACTTTCATGTGCAGTGAGCGGCACACAGAAAGGCCAAAAGATGTCAGCATGACGCATCATGATAGAGGCTTTACAGATCCAGACTGATTCTCTTCATACGTACGTCTGCAAAATGGTGCAGGTGCTTCTCTCAGACTTGAGGGGAGCGGATGGCGCGTTGGACGTGGAGAAGATCCGCACTTCGATGAGGGGTGTGATGGCGGCCTTCTAGAAGTTTTGACCCAAGTCTTCGGAATTCGCTTGAGATCAAGACAAGACAAGACAGGACAAGAAAAGGGGGGGGGGGGACCCGGTGTGTCGCTGTGATGCGTCTTTTGTCAGGGACGGGGGATCAGGGATTTCATGATACCAAGATTGAGGGACTAGCGCTGTTTTGCGTCTTGGTCTCCCTCGGCGGTCAGCACGCTTTCTTTGTCCTGAGGGACTGGTACAACGAGTGTGGCCAACTTGAGTTGAACGCACCTCGCATTCAGTGTGGCCTTCAAGTTCAAGTTGCTGGCTGAGTGGAGACAGTTTCAGCAAGCCTGCTGAGGGTTTTATTCGTTTTTGGCACCACTGACTTCCTGTGCAAAGTAATTGGTGCAATTGAAAGCACACAGTGCAGCAATTTGAAATAGTAACAACGTTATTTCACTGTTGGTTCCTGGTTTGTTTCTTCTGACAGTGAAAGATTCAGGCTATCATTCAGCAAAGATACACCAGTTTGCGATACAGTTTGCAGTGTATTTTGCACATTAATGCTCCTGCTATTCGGCAACCTTATAATTGAGTCATTTAAAAAACTGTATGCACTGCATCGTAACAATTGAAAACAAACTATAATACATATATATTTTTTTGTTATATGAATATTTGGACTAGTTTTTAGAATAATTTAACATCAAATTTACTAGGTATATCACAATAAAAAAAAAAGAAAAAAAGTCTCTAGAAAAACGAGTTATCTACTTTTTTTTTCTTTTTTTCTTTTTTTGGCCGGCAACACCTTGCAACACTTATGCAACACCCGTGTAACCCTACAAAACCGGGTTAAATTCCCCAGGGCCCAGGAATTTAGTGGAATTTAATGGAATTTACCCTTAGAATTTAGTGGAATTTGGTGGATTTTAGTGGAATCTAGCGTGGAATCTACGTGTACTTGTCTAAATTCCACTAAATGCCACAAACTTTGAAGGCTTATTTCTAGCTCGCGATCTAGAAAGAGTTAGGAGCTCAAGTTAACAGTGTTTATACTAGTACACCTTATAAAGCTGAGTTAAAAGCTCTACAAACACTGTTCACTTAAGCTCCTTAGTCTTTCTAGATTACAAGAAATAAGCCTTCAAAGTTTGTGGAATTTAATGGAATTTAGATAAGTAGATTTCATGGTAAATTCTACTAAAATCCATACACCTATACTTGGACTTTAAGAGTTACCCGGATAGCGCAGTAACTTTAGGGTCCATGACCCCCTAAAGTTACCATACTTTAGTAACTTTCACAGATGCCCTAAATTTACTAAACTACAGTAGGAAGGGCCCCCCGGAAGGCTATACTATCATAATAAAACTAGTGTTTACACCGTTTTTTAAACTAGAGTGATACTGTTTTAAAATGTTTTCTCTGCTTTAGACATGCGGCAAAATGATTTAGCTGAAACATTTTCAACACTTTACTATAGGCTACTAATACCGTCACTTCAGAGTCTTTTTTAATCTCTTTTTTGAGGCCATCATCCGCCATATCATCCATGATTCAGTGCCAGACTCAATGACAATTAAATCATCATGTTTAAACGGTGCTTCTTTGAAGCTTTAGATGCAGATTCACTGGGTCTTGACTAAATCTTTGACTGCGCCATCACTACAAAAAAATTCAGTCTAAAATTGAGACCCACAGTCACCCGGGCCAACTGTGACGTTTAGCTGTCACAGACATGATCTCTATTTTAAATCACTACATCAATAAAAGAGTGCCTTATAGTGTCTTGTACGCTGTTTTGTAGTCATTATAAGCTTAAACTTGGTACACACTTTCACCTACAGAGAAAAAGAAGGGGAGACAGGAAGTATAACGGTTCTTAACCACGCGGGGAAGTGCGGTAACGGCCCCGAAAAGTCTTTGAACATGGCCTAGAAAAGAGTAAAATTACGGTAACTTAACCTCTCTAACAGGTTCAGAAAAGCTGTTGATAACCGGTAAAAAGTTATGTAATTCTAGTAACGCGACTTTTTCGTAAAAGTCCTTTAGTAACTCTTAAGGTCCAAGTGTACATACACCAAATTCCACTAAATTCCAAGGGTAAATTCTATTAAATTCCACTAAATTCCTGGAGAATTTTACCCGGTTTTGTAGGGAACAGCTAAACAACAGTTGCTAGAACAGTTGTTTTAGACAAAAAAAAAGAAAAAAAAAAACCTGATAAACAGAGTTATTTACTTTTTTTTTTCTTTGTGATACCCCTAATAAATTTATCGATCAATGTGATTGATTGATTCATTAAAAAACAAATCATCATCGTATCTAGCATCGTATTGACAAATTATGATCACTAGTATGATGAATGAATAAGTTCAAAAAAAGTTAGGTTAAAGCTGGTGAGCCACGACTTAGGCTCTAGCCAACCCGGCATGCCATGCAGAATAATTAATTGCACCAAGCTATATTAATTATATTATATAGTACATATAGTAGTTTATATTGGCGGCCCATAGCGGGTATACCCCCCATCATCATGATGATACTAGAATTATTTAGTTCTAAATAGAACATGGGAAGCCTTTAATTAATTATATTCAAGGCCTATAGTTCAAGGCTGCGGTCAATTTAAAAACACTAGAACCCTGAACTCAAATAAGTCATACATCTTGCAGCCTAACTCACTGTTTCTGTTATAATGTTAAATTTTTAATGAACCTCTTGCTGATTTTTTGCTCGATCTATATTGAACTAGATATTCTGATGATAATGATGCCTAGAAGAATTAAGGCATAAAAATGGGCATGGCATCATCGACACACGATGAAAAGGATTGCTGCGACGATCATTGTCTTTCAGCCTTAAAAACGCCACCACATGCGCATCTGCAGCTTTTTCTCTAATGGCTGATTGCTTTTGTAAACCGTAAGTCTGAGCCAACAGACATCCTCCATTTCCGTCACGTCCCCAAGTGGACACCATGCAGGAACCGCTCGAGCGGCGCCGTATCACAGTACGCGGCCGCCACGTTCTAGCAGCACAACGGAGCACAACAGCCATCCGACCAAAAAAACGCATCCGGGCTTTCTTTCCTCTCTCCAAACCAGGCTGGGGAGCGTGAATCGATTGCCCTCCATGCACCCTTCGTCTGCCTGCCTGCCTGCCTGCCTGCCTCTCTCTCTCTCTCTCTCCCTCTCTCATTTCGAAAGGCGTTTGACAAGAATGTCCGCATTCTTCTTCAGAACCGCGTCGTTCTCCTTGATCTGCTTTTCCAGCGTTTCCATTCCATCTTTGCTGGCGTGCACCAGATCCTGTAGGGAGAGGGACACAAGAAGGGAGCGAGTTTGAAGTGCATGAGGTGAACTCGAAACGCTTTCTCAAAACATATTCAC